>CM024755.1:77548925-77593312 GCA_014218235.1 Colocasia esculenta | reverse complement strand
GAAATCATCCTCTTCATTATCTGGACAGTCCTACAAGATTTAGAATAATGAGTTGAAAAGGAATTTTCATCAAACGTGACATGTGGAGATTCTTCAACAGTTTTGTTTTTCAGAAATAAACTCTAAAAGCTCTTGAAGTTTCAGAATAGCCAAGAAAAATGGCTTCATGACTTTTAGCATCAAACTTGTCAAGGCTTTCTTTATTGTTGTTATGAACAAAACATTTACACCCAAAGACTTTGAAATAAGACAAGTTGGCTTTTTGTTTTTCAACAACTCATAAGGGGTTTTTCTGATTTTGGTCTGACCAATGCTCTATTGAGAATATGATTTGATGTATTTACAGCTTCAGCCCAGAAGGATTTGGGCAATTTACTTTCCAAGAGCATGGTTCTTGCCATTTCCACAAGTGTTCTATTCTTTCTTTCCACAACTCCATTTTGTTCTGGAGTTCTTGGTAAGAAAACTTGTGAAATATGTGAAGTTCAGCACATAAATCAGAGAAAGATTTGTTTTCAAATTCACCCCCATGATCAGTCAAATATTTTTGATTTTATGAGGAAAACTAGTTAAGACAGTGGTACAGAAATTCCTGAATTCAAGGCAAGCATCACTTTTGTGGATAAAAAGATAACCCATGTGAATCTAGTAAAATCATCAATAATGACAAATCCATATCTTTTGCCACTAAGACTTAGAATTCTTGTGGGCCAAAAGGTCCATATGAAGCAATTCTAGTGGCTTAGATGTAAGTACATCATTGAAGGATGTACTTACATGGTACAAAAATTCCTGAATTCAAGGCAAGCATCACTTTTGTGGGATAAAAGATAACCCATGTGAATCTAGTAAAATCATCATAATGACAATCCATATCTTTTGCCACTAAGACTTAGAATTCTTGATGGGCCAAAAAGTCCATATGAAGCAATTCTAGTGGCTTAGATGTAAGTACATCATTGAAGGTTTTAAAAGATTTTCTGGTTTGTTTTCCTTGGGCACAAATCCCACAAACTTGATTTTCTACATTTGAAAATGATTCAGGAAGACCTTTAACAAGTCCAGCCTTAACAGATTATTTATTGTTCTGAAACTTGCTGACCAAGTCTCTTGTGCCAAGTCCATGTAATTTCATTTTTATTTGTAACAAGACAAATTTTTAGAAAAGTTTTTATCAAGGTTGATCATGTAAACATTGTTTTCTCTTTTTCCAAAGAATTTTATTTTATCAGTTGAAGAGTCAATTATTATACAAAAATCTGATTCAAACACAAGTTTGTGACCTTTGTCACATAGTTGGCTAATGCTCAGCAAATTATAATTCAGACCATCAACTAATAAAACATTATCAACTGAGTTGAGGAGATTGACCAACCTTTCCAGATCCAATTATTTTTCCTTTATTTTTACCTCCAAAAGTGACAGAACCTCCCTCCTTTTTAATCAGGAATGAAAATTTCACTTTATCTCCTGTCATGTGTCGTGAACACCCACTATCAAGAAACCACACATTTGAGTTGGGTGCATGACCTTCCTGTAAAATTAATCAGTGGAGAGAAGATTTTGGTACCCAAACATTGTTGGGACCATCAGATTGTTTGAACATTGACAGCAAATCTTTTTTAATCCAAATCTGACTTGTTTTCTGCTTTTTTTATTTCAGTGGTGTTTTTTGCCTTTTTCAATTTATCCTTCCCTTTGGGAATAAAAACACCAGTGTTCTTTTTCATTAGGATGGGAGTTTTGCATTTGGACATATTGTTCATTTGTGGAGGTCCAAACCATGGATTTTGTTGGTACATTGAAAAGTTTGGATAGAAGAATTGAGGATGGTACCAAAAAGGATTATGATAACATTGGTTCCAAGAATTGGTCCAATCAGCTTGATGTGCTGTCTTGGAAGTCCAAGATTTGTCATGAATGTTTTCTTTTGTATTTTTCTATTTTTCAAGTTTTTATTTGATTTTTTGGTTGACTGGTTGGTGGTTTTTGAGGTGAGCAGGTCGACCTATCTTTGACTAGTGTCGACTCAACAGTCATAGATTTCATCTTTTTGTTGACTTATGTCGACCTGTCAGATGAGTGTGTCGACCTGTTTGGTTTCTCTTTGTTCTGGTTTTTCAAGGTTTTTGTTGTGTTTCTTGACACTTTCTTGTTTTTAGTGTTTTCAAGACTGGGACCTTTGACAAAATTTATCAAGGGTGCTTTTTCCTTATTTCACCAGATTTGTCTTTGTTGGATTTTTTTTGTTGAATCCTAGTCCATGTGACACAGATTTCATTCTCGCTCCTAGCAAGGCCTCCAAATTGTCTTTACCTTGATGAAGGTTTCAATGACTTGTTCTTTTTCTTTTAGCTGGTTTTCTAAGATTTTGATTTCATCAGCACTTTGTTGTTTTTCTTTTTGTTGCAATTCCAGCTTCTCAGACAATTCCTAAAGTCATGGTTGGCCTTTTGGGATGCAAGCTTAAGCTCATCAATTACATTTAGAAGATTTTCTTTTTCTTCATTGAGCTCAGCTATTTCATTTTCCAATTCACAGATTCTTTTGTTTATGGATTGGTTATGCAGAATGTTTTCATTTTTTTCTTAAGTACTTGTTTTCTTCCTTGTTTCAGAATAATTTTCAACAAGTTCAGCATAGGCATCTTGCCAATCATCAATTGTATAATCTTCAAAGGATGTGTTTACCTTTCCATCAGAACTGTTTGCCATAAGCAGATTTCCTCACTTTCAGAACTTAAGGACCTTTCTTCTTCTTTCTCACTTGAGTCTTCATCAGACCAAGTGGCAACCATTGATTTAGGCTTCTTGAATTTGTTGATCTTCTTGTACTTTTCCTTCTTGTTCTCAGGACATTCTCCCTTCATGTGTCCTGGTTTGTTGCACCTGTAACATATAACAACTTCATCAGTCTTTTGATTTCTATTGAGTTGGCATTAGAAAAGGAAGTATTTCTTTTCCCATAAGAGAACTTCTTCTTTCCAGTGAATTTCCCTTTCTTGATTTTAAGAATTTTCTGAATTGCCTAGTCATGAGGGCAAGCTCATCCTCATTGGACTCAGACTCATCAGAACTTGTTTTCTCCTGATGTTTATCCTTGTTACTGGATGAAGCCTTGAGTGCTACTGGTTTGGTTTTGATTATGTGCTTTTTATTTCTTTTCAAGTTTATTTCATAAGTCATCAAGGATCCTATGAGTTCATCCAAAGAGGTTTTGGATAAATTTTTAGAATCTTCAATAATGTGGCCTTAGTGTGCCAAATTGAAGAAAGAGAGTGCAAGATTTTTCTTACCAAATCAGCATCTGTATAGTCCTTACCTAAGCCTTCAGTCCATTTACAATGATCATGAACCTAGCAAACATTTCAGAAATTGTTTTCATCAGATTTCATCATGAATAATTCATACTCAGAGACAAGAATATTTGCTTTGGTTTCTTTTACTTGATGTTCCCTCATAGAGTAACTCAAGCTTATCCCACATCTCCTTGGTAGATTTGCACATGGAGATTCTTGAGTACTCCTTTGGGTGGACTGCACATTGAATCATGTTCATGGCACTATAGTTCAGGGTGGCCCTTCTAATTTGTTCCCTGGTCCAGGTTTCCTCTTCTCCTTGGTTTTCATAGGGGCTACCTCAACTACCTTCCAAATTTCATAGTTCTGGGCTCTAAGGAAGACTTGCATTCTATTCTTCCAATAGGAATAGTCAGTCCCATGAAGAAGGGTGGCCTATTGATGGAGTGGCCTTCAGCAATGAAACCTCTAGAATCCATTGAATCAAAAGAGATGCAATTAATGAAACACTCAACAAACAAGCAAGTGAAGCACACAAAACAACCAGAAACACTCAGATTAGATCAGATCAGATATGGACCCGCTCTGATACCAATTGTAGGATTGAAAAAGGGATGGACCAGATCTAGAAGGGGGGTTGAATAGATCTAGGCCAAATACTGCGGAAGCTTAGCCAATTTAAAATTGCTTTGAATCAGAGACAACTTAGAAATGTAATACACAGATCTGATGAGAGAGTGTGTGAATTAAGTGATTTGAGTGAGTGATTAAGTTGATTAGAAGAGAGCGAAAATCCTATGCATACAACTAGCGCAAAGTGAAGTTAGATCACAAAACAAACCACTGCACAGAGATTTTTAGGTGGTTCGGAAATCACACCATGTGATTCCTACATCCACCCCTCACACAGTGAGGCTCCACTATTCAACTTGAATACACCACACACTGGAGCTTGACAACTCCACACACTGAGTTCAACAACTCACACAAACCTCTAGAGCAAGACTACTCTAGAAACCTGAGCACAACTGCTCAACCACAACTTGAGTGCGACGACTCAACACACTGAGCACAAAGGCTCACAACCAACTTGCTAGATCAAAAACAACAAGATCCAGATCCTCTAGCAATGATCTGATCTATAGAGATTCATTCAAGGAGACTGGTGCAACAATTCATGCACAATCTCAAGAATGACTCAGAAGAACTAAGGGGAATTGAAGAATTGTATGTAGAATCCTTGTTCTTCAGATGTACTCCCTTGTAGAGACTGAATTGAGAAGATCTTGAATGCTTGAAGTCCCTGGCCGATGCTCTGCAACTTGTGCCACTGAATCTTCATGGATCAATCTTCACTTCTAGTGCTTGGAGAGATGAAATTTGGTTGCAGCAGCACAGAGGACCAGAACGGGGAGAACACTTCTTGCCGCCAAAGGATTTCTGGAAGGTTCTGAAAAGGTTTCTCTGGGTTGGATGGCCAATAGGAGGGTATTTATAGCCCATGTGTCAAAATGTACCCTTGGGGTGCGTGGGCACATGATCCAAGGCCGATCCTAAGATCCCTAGAGTGCCACGTGTCTAGGTGAGACTTAAAGTGAAAAAGTTTTCGGAGTGTGTCGACCTGACCATGGAGTGTGTCGACACACTGTCCCATTTCTGCAAAATTGGCCCTCTGGAGAGGTCACTAGTGTCGACACACTCATTGGCTGTGTCGACACACTGTCCCATTTCTGCAAAATTGGGTTCTCTGGGAGCTGGGTCAAGTGTCGACACCACTTGGGACTGTGTCGACACACTTGATCATTTCTTCATGACTTTGCCTTAGGGTTTGATACCCTGTGTCGACACCAGTAGTGGTGTGTCGACTACCCTGCAAGAATGTATGTCCCTGAGAAATAAACACATAAATCATTAGTCCAATGTATTATCATGATTAATATGATAAAATATGTTTGAAACATGCTTTTTTAATATTGTTATTACATGTGTGATGTATTTAACATGTTCCATTTATTGTGCATTAAAATCACAACTTGTCATCATCAAAATTATGAGGGGAAATGTATTAAACTCACACTCAACCCAACAATTTAGACAAAACTCTCATCATAAGATGATAGAATAGCTAGTAGAAGAACTTTCATGTTTTGGGTTGGATCTAATTCTCTCGATTCACATGAAACCTCTGAAGAATGTAAAAACATCCTAACATACGTGACTTCATTGCAACCTTCATGTCAACCTATAACTTGAAATATAATGACATTTAGATAAAACTCTCAACATAAAACTTGACGAGGACAACTGGTAGAAGAACTTTCATAACTTGGGTGGATCTAATTCTATCTCAAATCACATGCAAAACATGAAGAATGTAAAAATCCCTAATCATGCACGACTTAGAGAAAAACACTTAGAACTCGACGTATACAACATGAAAATTAGGCAAATCAAGTGTGTATGAAACTAGACTCGTAGCACTACAAGATGGTATAGTTTTTGTTTACTCTTGGCCCGAGATCACCTACCTTTAGATGGATGTAAGAGACGCAACAACCCAGGTCGATGCAGGGCGAAGTTGAGGAAGAACCATGTTTTCCCTAGCCGTTCTCCTCTCCTCCAGAGCCCCAAGCTTGCTCCTCACGACCCCAACTCAATGCCAAACCTTCCCCAAAAGTTTTGGAGGCGATTTCTTATAGTTTTAGGGTTAATCTCATGCCCCAATGGGACTAGGAAAGGGGCTGCGAATTTCTGCCTTGCACCTTCCTAAAATGGGGATTTCTCCCCCAAATGAAGCAATTACACCATGGTAAGGTGCTAAGCACGGTTGGCCACGATTTGGCTTCCTATGGTTGGTTATAGCACTAATTTAAACCCTAATTTGCCCATCCTAATTACCACCTATTTTCAAGTGCGAATTTCTGGGTATTTTCTTGCTCCATTTTATTCTTGGCCAAAAGTGATCCATTGGCCCAATTTTGATAGTGGATCATTAATTCAAGTTGTTGGAAGTCTCTTCAACATATTTATTTAATTTATGGTCGTATTATTTTTCCGCGTTAACGTTTTTCCGATTTAGTTTCCTAATTTGGCAATTAGTCACATTGTGACATACACAAGGCCAAACGGAATATTCGTTGCATGAATTCCCTCGTGGAACACTTAGGGTTAATATTTGGGGTTGAATTATAATTTTTACGAAATTTTCCGATGTGTTTTCTTACATACGATAGTGGTACGTAAGTTTTATCATTCCGGTAAATGCGGAAATTATTTATTTCAGTTTATTTCAAAATTTAAAATTCCTAAATTTTCGGGGTGTTACATACACAACACGTGGTATCAGAGCATGGCTCTCCATTCTTTTGGTTCACAACAGGAGAGATCTGTGTAAATGGAGTCTAGAGGTTATATTGTAGGTCATTCTGTTAATAGACCCCCTTATTTTGATGGAACTAACTATGCATACTAGAAAACTCACATGCTGGTGTTTTTGTGAGCACAAGATCATCAATTTGGAGGGTGGTGAGTAATGGACCCTACGAGTTGTCAGAAGATGAAGAGAAGTGGTCTCAAGAGGAGATAAAGAAGTTAAATGCAAACTAGAGTGCCATGAACATCATGCAGTGCTCACTTCATCCCACGGAATTTTCAAGGGTCTCGTCATGTAAAAGTGCAAAGGAAATTTGGAATCGCCTTATGGTGATTTATGAAGGTACGTCGGAAGTGAAAGAAACAAAAGCTAACATGCTAGTTTCTGAATATGAAGCATTCAAAATGAAGCATGATGAAACAATTTCTGAGATGTATGGTAGATTAACTTTATTAACTAATGGATTAAAGAATCTAGGAAAGACTTACACAGAACAAGAACTTGTCAGAAAAATTCTTAGATCTTTAACTCCTATTTGGCACACTAAAGCTACTGTAGTAGAAGAATCAAGAAATCTATCTACCACAATTGTTGATAAACTAATCGGATCCTTGATGACATATGAGTTGGGTTTGAAGAGAGCTGAAGAAGATGTTAAGAAGAAGAAGCCACTTGCTCTCAAGGCAAGTCCTAGTATCAAAGAAGCTACTGAAGAAAGTGAGTCATCTACCTCTGAAGATGACTCAGGTGAGTTTGCTCTTATTATAAGAAATTCAGAAAATTCCTGAGGAAAGAAGGTAAGGGATTTCTGAAAAAGAAAACACAAGTAAACAATTTCTCAAAGCCCAAACAGTATACAAATAAGAGAACTGATAGGGTAGTTTGTTATAATTGTAGGAAACTAGGACATGTGAAATTTGAATGTCCTGAACCTTTGAAGAAGCACAACCCAAATGGACAAATAAAAAACAAAAGGCTATGGTTGGGACATGGAGTGAGGAAGAAGAGATGATGATGAAGAGAGTTCAGAAGCTGAGGAATCACAAATAAAAATCTATCTGATGGCAAGAGGAGAAGAAGGAGATGAAGAAGAGGTAAATTCTCCATTCAAAGATTTCTCTTTTAGTGATTGGGAACATGTGTATTTTGAACTTCTATATCAATATGATGAGGTTAAAAAGGAAAACAAAGTGCTTAAGAGAAAATTAAATCATATTGCTCATGATACCTCAATGGAAGATAAGGAAAAAGAATTTGTTCAAGAAATCACTGCTTTAAAAGAAAATGTTTGTGAATTGAAAGTCAAGAATACTGAAAATGTCAAAGAGATGGCTCTGGCTGCTAAAAAATATGATGCATTAAAAACTGTGAACACTAAGATGAAGAAAGAACTAGAAATTCTTCAGAAAGAAGTGACTAGAAGACAATAAGCTTTGGAAAATTTTGTGACTGGTAAAAATAACCTGAAGCCTTACTTGGAACTAAAGTAAATTTTAACAAAGAAGGGTTAGGTTTTAATTTTTCAAAGAAGAAATAAATAGGCTTGAAAACCATTACATTTGTTTCTTCAGCAAATTTAGAAACATCCACATCAAGAAACAATTTAATGGGAAGAACACTCAAAGAAATGAGAAAAGAGAAACTGTAAAAAATTCTGAGATTGGAAAATCCGATAAAAAGGATAAGTCAAGTGTTGGATACAAACCATGCCTCAAGGGAACAAACCTTGGAAATCACCTGATTGGGTAGGTCGACACTATTCTTATGGTAGGTCGACACCTTCATACACCAGACCACAGAGCATGTTCAGGTGGACTCATGGTAGGTCAACACCTTCACACATTAGACCACAGAACAGGTGGACACATGGTAGGTCAACCCTTCTTACACCAGACCACAAACATATCTAGGTGGGCCTATGCAGGTCGACACTATCCTCACAGAGTGTCGACACAATCCTACAGTCTTGCTAGATCTGGTCAGTCTGAATTTTCTAAGAGGTTTAGCAATCAGAATAATCTTTGGTTCATCAAAGAAACACTGGTGGAAAGTCTGAAAGGAAATCATGAAAATGAAAAGAAACAATGGTTCAAAAATTCTTGAAAATAACAGAAAAAAAAAAAAACAACATGAAATCAGAAACACCATTAAACCCACAATACAAAGGCAAGCTAAGATTCTGAAAAGTTTGTTTTCCTATGTTCTTGAATTGGGTGATGTGAAGGGACCCAATGTACTTAGGTTCCAAATATTTCTCTTTGATTGTGTTGCAGGTATGTCTTACAGCCAAGAACAACAAGTGGTACCTTGATAGTGGCTGTTCAAGACATATGACTGGGGACAAAGACAAATTTTGTCTATTGTCTGAGAAGAAAGTTGTTCATATAACTTTTGGTGGAAACAACAAAGTAAGATTGTCGGTTCAGGTAAAGTAGGAAGAAATCCTTCAAACTCGATTGATGATGTATTGTTGGTGGAAGGATTAGAATACAACCTCCTGAGTATAAGCCAACTCTGTGACAAGGGTCACAAGGTAATTTTTTATTCCCTTGGTTATACAATTTTTGAACCAAATTAAAACTATGTAAAATTTTGTGGAAAAAGAATCAATAATATTTGCATGGTTAACTTGGATGATCCTAAAAACACCAATTTATGTCTTAATGCCAATAAAAATGATCTTGTGTGTTTATGGCATCGTAGACTAGTTCATGCTAGCTACAACATGTTACATAAATTGGTTAAATTCAATATGGTGAAAGGCTTTCCAGATGTTAGGGCCTCTCCCTTGGGAGCCGCCGGCCATGGCCGCCCGGGGGGGGGGGCCTCCGTGGCCTCCCCTCTTGCTCATCCCGTGGTGGATGGGTTTGCTCTGCAGCAAAGGTCCTTCGCTCAAGCCCTTGTCTCCTCCCTTCTTCCGGCGATTCCTGCAGTTTCAGTGCATCCTCCAGCGTGCACTGACAGTGGAGAGCCGGTTGTTTTCTTCACGGCAGAGGAGGTACAGAAATCTTTGTCTCCTTTCGAGTTTGCTCTTGTTGCCAATACCCCACAAGGCCGTCCTTCCTTTCAAGATATTCGCTCCCATCTTTCTAGCCGATGCCATTTCAAGAAAGATTTTGTCTTGAGTTCTCTTGACCCGCGCCATCTTCTCTTCCGATTCCAAGCTAAAGAAGACTACCTGCATCTCCTTCTTCGAGAGAGTCTTTATGTTCATGGCAGACCCTTCAAGTTTTTCAAATGAAGCATGAATTTTTCTCCTGAATCAGATTCTCCTATTGTTCCTGTCTGGTTGGAATTCCATGGTCTCTCTGCTAACCTCTTCCAAGAGCCATTCATTAAATCTATCGCAGGGAACTTGGGTCCTGTCATCAAGATAGATGCGAATACATTAATCTGACAAACACTTCAGCTGCTAAAGCTTGTATTGAATTAGATGTTTCTAAGCAGCAACCCTCCAGGATCTGGATTGGGCTACCGGGTGGCAGCGGGGGATGGCAGCCTATTATTTATCCATAACTTCCTGTGTTCTGCACCACTTGTCACCGTATAGGTCATGCCCCCGTTGATTGCAAGAAACGCCCTGGTTTTCAACCGTCCAACCAACTAGAGGCAGAAGTGGGAATCCTTGTCGATGGCACTGTGCCTTCTAAAGATCGGGTCCCTGTGGCTTCGTCCAAATCCTTTTGGCGTCAAGTACATCATCCGGTCACTTCCTCTACACCCCAAGATTCAGAACAGAATAATCCCGCTGGGTTGCTTAATGTCTATGGTCGCTCTACCGATCCTTCTCTGTCTGGGTTGGCCACGGTAACTGGGACAGGGAAGCCTACGGCGACTGTCGCCGCTATCACTGCGGAGGCGAGGATGGTCGATAACTCGTTGGTTGTTGTCGGTGAAGAGTCTGCTATCCCCGTTCTCCTTCCGACATGTTTGCCACAGAATCCGGCACTGGTTCGCAATGTCGTGGAGGCAATTGTTTCGCCTAATTTTGCTGCGGGGATCTCTCAACAGTTCACAAGGGAGCCAAACACGGAAGCATTTTGTGAGAAATCCATCATGGATATGGAGAACACGGAATTTGGGGTGTCAAATATGGAACTTGTTGTTCCAACGGCAGTGTCAACTATAAATACGAAAATCTCTCCATCAAATGAGGTCACTTTGACGCATTTAGCGGTGGAGGATGGTAAACTTATCTCTCCTACTATTATTAATACCATCGATAAACAGGAGGGTGGATGTGGGCTAGGCCCAAAGCCCATGCGAATTGGAACACCGGAGGACTCGGCTAATTTTTCTTTGGAGTCTCAACGTTTGATAGGGATTTTATCTTACAAAGAGGCTCTACAGTGGTCAACAACTGGGGTACAAGAGAACTCCATCTCCTCTCCCTCTAGTAGTTTGTCTTCAGGGCGTCGGAAGTCTATTTCACGTCCTTCTCATAAAGGGGGAGTTAGAATTTGTTTACCGATCACCAGAGAACGCTCTCCTAGCCCAGTGCATCAGATAAATAATAAAAATATTCCAGCTCCAAATATGGTTTCATTAGAAGATTGGAAAACAAAATTTTCTACCATTGCTGATCTAGCAAAAGCTGAGAATATTTTTATGCCTGGTTTCAAATTTGATTCAAAGGCATCCGCAATGGAATCAGAGGAAGATGACATAGAGCGTTGCTCTCGTAGACTAGGACTACGACCTCGGGCTGTCCTTCGATGCACTCACTCATGGGACAGATCTTCTTTGGAGTTCTAGTTAGAATTTCTCTTCTATTTTCAGTTTATGTTTTGTATTCGGCTTCTGCCTCTGGTTTCAGAATTTTGCTCTATTAATAAAATAAATCGGCCATGCTTAGGCCTTTGATTTAAAAAAAAAAAGGCTTTCCAGAAATTTCCTTCAAATGAAATTTTAAAATCTGTGAAGCATGCACACAAGGTAAGCAAACAAGAAATTTTTTTAAAAAGTAGATCTGAAAGTCAATCATCCAAACCTTTTGAACTTATTCATATGAATCTGTTTGGACCTACAAGAACAAACAGTCTAAATGGAAAAAGATTTGGATATGTCCTTGTTGATGATTTTTCAAGATTTACTTGGGTTTTCTTTCTTGCTCATAAGAGTGATGCCTTCATGGAATTTCATGAATTCTATAAGAAAATTCTTCAAGAAGGAAAGTTCAAAATAATTTCAATCATGTCTGATCTGGAGGTGAATTTGAAAATACTAACTTTGAAAAACGTTGTAGGGAAGAAGGAATTTCCTAGAGATTTTCATCACCCAGGACTCCTGAACAGAACGGAGTAGTAGAAAGACGAAACCGAACACGTTGAAATGGCAAGGACCATGCTGATTGAAAGTGGTCTGCCTAGAAAATTCTGGGCAGAGGCAGTAAACACTTCTTGCTATATCATAAATCGTGCAATGGTAAGGCCTTTTAGCAAAAAAGACTCCTTATGAACTGTTGAAAGGTAAGCAACCTTCCATTGCTCATTTCAAAATGTTTGGTGTAAAATGTTTCATCTTGAATAACAATAAAAGTGATTTGGATAAATTTGAACCTAAAAGTGAATTGAGGATCTTTCTTGGTTACTCTAACCATTCAAGAGCATATAGAGTTGTTAATGTGAAAGATCAAATTGTTGAAGAATCCCCTCATATTACATTTAATGAACTTCATGATGGCTTGTGTAGGGAAAAGGAAGATGGAGAATTTCTGGAAAAAGAAGAATCAAATGATCAGCAAGGAAAGGAATCTGCAGCAAGTAAAATTCAAGATGATAGTTGTTCCTGCTAGAACAAAGAGGTCGGCTCAGGTCGAGCAGCTCCCAATGGATGATGGCGCGATGCAATAGGCGTCGCGAACTCCGACCTGTAGGACCACCGAGGGACCTCGGTGGGTAGAGACTCCGATGATCAAGTCAGTTTGGGAAGTCGGAGAAAGAGAGTTCTGGGACTAGAAGTTGCGTACCTCGTGATAGAACATTTAGGCTTCTTTTATAGGGTTAGGATACTCTTCTGACAGTTATAACCCCCCATGACTTCCATTTATGGAGCTTGTGCCAAAGATGGTCTGCGAGATTACTGGGGTTGCCTCTCTCTGCCCGTGATTGTCGTGCCTAAGAGGGCAGGAGAAGGCAGCTCGCAGTCATTGCGTGGTGTAACAGGATATTTTTCGAGGATCTCGCCTCTGAATGCGGTGCTGAACAAGCCCTTTCCGTGGACGACTCCCTTGCCCTATTATGACTGGACGCCCGCAGGTCGGATAGACCGAGCCCTGCTCGGAAACACCCGACGTCCAGGGTCGGATTGGGGGCAAGCTCGGGAAACAAATGTCGACCGGGGACGACCTATATCACTGGCCCCCCAAGTTCACATCGGGACAAATACTCGCCCCGAGGTGAAGCTGCTTCATCATGTCGCCAACTTGCCACGTGGTTGCATAGGTATCCTAGGTGATTTGACGCTGCTTTTGATGGTGTTTGTCGAATCCGATCGTATCCCCATGATGCCAGCGCTGCCCTTCCGCGTGAGGTTTAATGACGCCAGCGCAGCACTGTTACGCATCGTACCTGCTTGCCATAATGGTGGTACGGTTACCCTAGGGGTCATATCGCCGCCTCGACTTCCTTGCCAAATGATGGCAATCCTCGATGGTCATGTGCGTTATGGATCCCAGTGATCCTCCTCCGATCGATTATCTTCCGACACGTGGTAAGATCGTGATGGTCATTAAACCATGATGCCCCTCAACCGTTCGATCAAACTGACCCCCTGGGCTCCATAAATAGCGGGGATCGTCGTTCAAAGAGCACCCTTAATCCTTCGCGCGAGCACCATCCAAGTGGCCTGCCGACGACCTGCCGAGCCTCCGACGATCCTCGTTCCGACGTCTTGAGCAATTTGTCGGCCTATTCACTGCTTGCTTCATTCTGAGGTCAGCAATGAACTGCTCTTCTTCCAGATCTTCTTCTGCCGAGCCTCGTCCCGTGGTGGATGTCCCAGAAGGTTCTCCTTTCGATAGCGGTTCCTCATCCTCCGCATCTTCTTCTTCTGATACCGACAGGTCTACTAGTAAGAATGCCCAACCTGACACCCTTGTATCGGCCCTACAGAGGACGCCTTCGTCCTGGAGGTCAGTCCTAAAAAAGATGTTCCCCGGGTGCCCTCGGCTCATACTTATGGTTCACGTCGTCAAGTCGACAACGTGGCCGAAGCCAGGTGCGAGACCGACCCCGACAACTTCCGCTGGCTGGAGACCCACCTAGGACTGGTCCTCCCCGTTGATGCTACCATCTACTCCAACAGGCAACTCCAAGCCCATTATACCATGGAGGGGGGGGGGGGTTGCATCTATTCCGAGGCTGTCCGAGCCAGCTTGCGGTTCCCATTCCACCCCTTCACCATTTTCTTGCTCCTCGAGTTAGGAATCGCTCCTTCGCGGTTGACCCCCAACTCCTGGAGGTCGATTGTGGGTTTCCTAGCGGTATGTGTCATGGCCGAGGTCCCTCCAACCTTGCGCCTCTTCTTCTACTATTTTTCTGTTAAGGCCTTCGGGGACTGGCTGTACTTTGTGGCCAGATCTGGTCGGCAGATCCTCGGCCGAATGCCATCCTCTGTCCACAACTGGAAGAGGAACTTTGTTTTCATTCATTGCGCCTCGGGATGGCCTTTCTCGACCACATGGTCAGCAATTAATATCCAAGACAAGGCGTTTGGATCGCCGAAGCTTAGTGCTTCCAAGCTCTCGGATTTTGAGTCTCTGCAGGCGGTGGAGCTGCCCGACCTGTTCAAGCCATCCGAGAAGCTGTTCAAGCTGATCACCGAGGGCACTCAAGGTCATCACACCCTTGACAGACTCTTGGTTGGCTTACAAATTCTGCGGTCCTGACACTTTGTTCTTTTTCTTTGACAGCGATGGCCAACAAGGAGGTTTCTTCGGCCCAGAAGGCGCGGAAGGGGCCTTCTCTTAGTGAGTTGGCTCGCGGCAAGGTACTGTCGAGGGGCAAGAAGTCAGCATCTCACCCAGAAAAGTGGGCCCACCATGCGGAAGTCATCCCCGAGCAGGTGACGGCCCCCACGCCTCAGGCCGATCAGTCGGAGGAGAGGCCTACAAAACGTGCTCGGCCTCAGCCGACGTCCCCGACCGTAGCTCCAGAAAACACCAGACCACAGGAATCCGGCCAAACTATGGACGTGACAGTCTGGGGTCGCCATGCCCTCCCAGTCGAGATAAAGGCGAGCGCAATGGCCAAGAGGCCGTGCCAACTTCTTGGGGATTTCTATTCATCGGTGCTCTGCCAAATGTCCTCGTTCGAGGCGTTTCTTCAGCGTGCAGAGATGACGAGGCTATCGGTCGAGAAGCGGCTGGCTGAAGCCAATGAGAGAGTGGCTTCCGAGAAGGCCCTTCGAGCGAAAGAGGTGGAGAAGGTGAAGAAGATCGAGGACGACCTTCGTGCTGCTCTTCAAGCCGAGAAGGAAACACTCCAAGAGGAAAAGGAAGCGTTTCTCGGCAAGACCCAGGCCCACAAGAAGACCAAGGAGCAGATAGCATAGCTCGTGGCTGATGAGCGTGAAAAGGCGATAGAGGAGTATCACGTGTCTGACGAGCTCCAGGACGAAGTCGCCGGCCTTTTCTAGGAAGGCTATAATGCCTGCCTTGATCAAGTAAGGGAGTTGTACGCCGACCTCGATTTGTCCCAGGCCATTCTTCCAGCTCGAGGCAAAGAAGATGGTGGAGCAGATGACGGAGAAGTGGCCGCGATCGTGGACGAAGCGTTGTCCGTTGCTGCCGACAAGACCATCGTCGAGGCTACCGACAATGTTATGGCCGAGGATATGTGATTCTTTTTTTGTACTTTTCGGACTTGTCACTGAGAAAAATTGTTATTTCATTTTTTTTTCTATTAAAGCTTCCTCAATTCCCCCATCTCGTTATTTTGGCTTGTTGTTCGTATTAATGTCGGAACGCTCACGTTTAGGAAGGGTGCCGAAGCGATTTCGCAACTAATGTTCCGAGGCGACCTCATTCACATGATAACGCAAATAGAGTGCCGAAGCGACCTCATTTACATGATAACGCAAATAGAGTGCCAAAGCGACCTCATTTATACGGTAACGTAAATAGAGTGCCGAAGCGACCTCGTTCGTGTTTCAAGGATAGTAACGCCGAAGGTGTTCGGCATTCCATGTCCTCGGAATGGCCGACCCGTCTAGATCGGCAAGCCGATAAGCTCCGTGGCCGAGATCCTTGGTAACCCGATACAGGCCTTCCCAGTTGGCAACGAGCTTTCCCCCTGCTGACCTTGGATCAGAGACAGCGAGCTTTCGGAGGACGAGGCTCCCTATGCTGAAGCGCTGAGGCCGATACTTGCATCGAAACTCCTCTTCACCTTTGCGCTGGTAGGTTTCGATCCTCGCCGCCGCATTGCTTCGTCGTTCCTCAATAAGGTCCAGCTCGGCGCATAATGAGCGATCATTGTTCTCGCGCTCGAAGCCCAAGACTCTTTCGGATGGCACGAGCATCTCCACAGGGGTCACCGCCTCCACCCCAAGGTGAGTGCGAAGGGAGATTCTCAAGTGGCTTCTCAGGCGTCGTCCGATAGGCCCATAGTACATGGGGGAGCTCGTCGGCCCATCGGCCCTTGTGATAATCTAGCCTCTTCTTCAATCCGTTGAGGAGTGTCTGATTAGTCACCTCGGCTTGCCCATTCGACTGTGGGTGAGAGACCGAGGAAAACCGATGATCAACTCCAAGCCTTTTGCAATTGCGGCGAAACCTAACGTTGTCAAATTGTCTACCGTTGTTAGTGATAATTGTCCGAGGCAGGCGGAACCTGCATATAATATTTTTTCAAATGAAACCCCAGGCGTTATCATCGGTAATCTTCTCCAATGGCTCAGCCTCGATCCACTTGGTAAAGTAGTCGACTCCGACGACGACAAACTTCCACTGACCCGATGCCAGAGGGAATGACCCAAGAATGTCCATTCCCCACTGGGCGAACGGCCACGGGGTGATTATGGGCGTAAGCTCTGAGGGCAGCTGTCGGTTAATCCGCCCAAAGAGCTGACATTGGTGACAACTCTTCACGCAGTTCTCGGCATCTCTTAGCATGGTCGGCCACCAATAACCTTGTCGGGTTATTCTTCGAACAAGGGATCGGGGTCCTGCATGGCTTCCGCATGTTCCTTCGTGCACCTCGTGGATGATTTCCATGGCTTGACCCGGGCTCACGCAACGGAGGTGTGGATAGCTGAACCCTCTTTGGTACAAATCATCGCCGATCAAGAAGAACCTCACTGCTCGCCTCCTCGTCTTCGCAGCTTCCTCTCGGCCTTCCGATAGCAGCCCGCTTCTGATGAACTCCACAATCGGGGTCATCCACGTCGGTTCGGTCTCGGTATACAAGACCTCCATGAACCCTACAGAGGGCTCGCGGAGCTCTTCTACAAGCACGGAGGACTCCGAGTACTCCGAGGATGATGCGTATTTGGATAGAGCATCTGCCTGGGAGTTCTCGGCCCTCGGGATCTTTTGCAGCTCGGCTGACTCGAACTCCCCCATTAGCCTTCGAACCTCGGCCATGTATGACACGAGCTTAGATTCCCTCACTTCAAACTCCTATGAGATCTGGCTAACGACTGACTGGGAGTCGCTGTGGACAAGGATTTTCATTGCTCCGAGCGATCTAGCCATCTTGAGCCCTGAGATCACTGCTTCGTATTCGGCCACATTGTTAGAAGCATTAAAGCCGAAACGAATTACGTACTTGAAGACGAGGCCATCGGGAGAGTGGAGGATGACCCTTGCCCCACTTCCTTGGGAGTTGGATGCTCCGTCCACGAAGACTTTCCATCCTCCGACGTTAGTCTCTTCTGATTCGGGCATCCTTGTCGTTCCTTCTGAGATGAAGTCGGCAAGAGCCTGTGTCTTGATGGTGACCCGAGGCTTGTATGTGATGTCGAACTCTCTGAGCTCAATAGCCCACTTTGCCAACCTTCCCGAGGCCTCGGGACGGCAGAGCACTTGCCTGATGGGGACGTTGGTGAGGACGACAATTTTGTGTGCCTAGAAATATGGACGGAGTCACCGTGTGGCCATCACCAGCGCATATCCCACCTTCTCCAAGTCGTTGTAGCGCTGCTCGGCTCCTCGTAGGGCTTTACTTGTGTAGTATACTGGTAGGTGGTTCCGGTCCTCCTCCCGCACGAGCACCGAGTTGATGGAGTGGGCGGTTGTAGAGAGGTATAACAGTAGCTCTTCTCCGGCCGTCAGCTTGCTAAGTGTGGGCACGTGGCCCAGATACACTTTTAGCTCGTCAAAGGCCTTCTAACACTCCTTGGTCCACTCGAATCGCCCCTTCCTTAGCACTTCGAAGAACGATCTGCACCGCTCCGCCAACCTCACATGAACCTGCTGAGGGCAGTTATTTGGCCGTTGAGCCTTTGCACTTCCCTAATAGTTCTCAAGGCTGTCATGTCGACGATCACCTGCACTTTGTCAGGTTGACGTCGATACCTCAGTTAGAGACGAGATAGCCGAGGAACTTTCCATATCATACGCCGAAGACGCACTTCTCGGGATTTAGCCTCATCTCGTACCGTCGCAACACATCAAATGTCTCGGCCAGATCCCGAACGTGGTCCTCGGCTCGTCGGCTCTTTACTAACATGTTGTCTATATAGATCTCTATCGTCTTCCCAATCTGTTACTTAAACATCATGTTGACGAGCCTCTGGTACGTCGCCCCTGCATTGTTCAATCCAAAAGGCATTCTAGTAAAATAATACATACCTTTTTCTGTAGTGAATGACGTCTTCTCCTCGTCCTCTGGGGCCATCCTGATCTGGTGGTATCCAGAGTAGGCATCGAGGAAGCTCAAAAGCTCATGTCCTGCAGTAGAGTCGACGAGCTGATCGATGCGAGGGAGCGGGAAGCTATCCTTTGGGCATGCCCTATTCAAGTCGGTGAAGTCCACGCACATGCGCCATTTCCCGTTCGCCTTCCGCACAAGAATGACGTTCGCCACCCATTCGGGGTAGAAGCCGTCTCGGACCGTCCCAGCACGCAGGTACTTCGCCAAGTTGCTATCCACCGCTTCTTGTCAGTCGGCTGACAATGGTCGCTACTTATGCCACACTGGTCGGACTTTGGGATCTACATTCAAGTGATGCTGAATAACCTCTGGGTCGATCCCCAGGAGGTCGTCTTCCGACCAGGCGAAGACATCGCCGCTTCTTCTGAGGAAATCAACTACTTCCGCCTCCATCTCCTTCAACTAGGCACCAACTACCAGGGTTCCCTTTTCTACTTCTATTTGTTTCATCTACTCGGCTGGCTCATGCCTCTCCGCACTCTCCTCAAGAACGGGCCTGTACTTGGGAATTATCGACTCTTTTGCTTTGATAGAGTTTACATAACATTGCCAGGCCTCGGTCTGGTTTCCCACGACCTCGCCTACCCCGCCAGTGGTCGGGAATTTCAACTTTTGATGATATGTAGAGGGGACTCCTCCCAGTTTCCCTAATAGGCCCCGACCGAAAATCGTGTTGTAGGCCGACTTCACTTTCACAACAAGAAAGTCGACCTCAACCGTTACATGACGTGGTCGGGTGCCCAATGTTACCCTTAACTTGATTGATCCCTCGGCATTCACAGGCATTCCGCTGAACCCAAAGAGGGGAGTAGCGACCGGTTTGAGCTCGGTGCTCAAATTGGTCATCTTCACAAAACAATCATAAAAAAGGACGTCGGGGGCAGCTCTATTATCAACTAAGATGTGATGTACATCATACCCATCGACGTCGGCATGGATGACCAGTGCATCGTCGTAGGGGAGACTCAGGCCGACCACATCCTCCTCGGAAAAGGTGATGACTTCCCGGGCCCCCGGCGCCGGTTAGTTTGAGCTCTGATTTGCTACTGGCGCGTATGCCTTCCGCTTTCTCCCACTGTCACCCCCGCTTTCCGAGCCGCCTACAAGAACCAGGACAGCCCCCTTGCTTCCATTTGTTCCACATTCGTCCTCCGGGGTGCACGCCTTTGGCCTTCCGTCCACGACGTCCTTCCCGATGATTCCTCGTCACAGCATCTCCGAGATCTCCATCTTGAGACTTCGGCATTGGTCGGTGAGGTGCACGAACTCCTTGTGATACTCGTAGTACAAGTTAGCTCCACGATCGGACGGGGGCCTCGACATCGGCTCAGGGCGCCGAAACTTCGGTAGTCTTTTGATGATGGGGAGGATCTCAGAAGGTAATTTCCCGAAGCATGGGAGGTCCCCGACCCACCGAGACTTATCTGGACGGCGGTGTGAGTCATGTCGCCTTTCACTGCGCAGTGGCTTTTCTCTTCTCGGCTTCTTTTGGGCCGGATCTGCACCTGTGGCCCATGTTCAGATAGGCGCCCGAGCTTGCCAGCAGCGCCGAGGGTACTCCAGCCTCACGTACTTCTGCATTCTAGAGAGGAGGTCGGAGAGACTCACAGGCGGCTTCTTGGAGATGGAGGCTACGAACGGCGCATTGGAGCACACCCTCGTCCGAATGTTGACGGCCGTCCTCAAGTCGAGGTCCACCACCTTCATGACCTCCAGTTGAAACCTCTTGGCGTAGTCGCGGAATAGCTCACCTTCCTTCTGTGTGACGAGCCACAGGTTGTTGGTGCATAATGAATGTTGCACAGTGTTGTAGAAGTGGTCCAGGACGCGTTGCGTAAGGTCGGGGAAGCTTGTCACCGACCGCACCAGCAATGCCTTCAACCACTGCAATGCTACGTCGTCAAGGGTTGACATGAACGCTCGGCACTTCAACGCATCAGAGAGACTCACCATCTCGACCTGTCCCTAGAAGCTATCAAGATGATGAACTGGGTTAGTCATTCCGTTGTACCGCCTGAACTTTGGGAGTTGCAGCTTCATGGGAACTAGAGCCGAGGTGATCTCCTCGACAAATGGCGATGTGGAGAGCAACGTCGCCACCGAGGGAATGCGAGATCCTCACTATAGAGCCTCAATCTTTCTGTTCATCTCCTGAAGGTCGTTCCTCCATCGAGGCTCCACCAGTAACAGGTTCGTCGAGGTGGGCGTCGACTCAGACGAATAATGGTTGACCTCAGTAGCCTTTGGAACGTCGTGTTCTGTCGCCGCGGCAGGGGCCACAGGTGTCACCGGGACCTGCCGAGGGGCATGTGTTGAGAGCGTTGGTGCTACCACTTGGACGTCAACATGGCTAGCCGACATTGCTGGAGGAGCCGCCTGGACTTGTGGGGACGACATCGTCGGAGACCGCCGCCGCGGGTGCGGCCAGACGATTTGCCGCCTCGCCTTGAGCTGTTGTTGCCTGCTGGTGCTGCTCCATCTAAGCCAGCATCTGGTGAAGCCCCGCGATCATCTGTTCGTCACGATCAAGATGGGAGGAGGTGTTTAAATCTTGCTCTCTAGTGCCGGAACCTCCTCCGACAACCTCTTCTACGGTGGTAGCGGGGACGATCTTGTCGCTGGAAGAACGAGCCACAATTTTTCCCTTGGGTGCCATGACAGCTTTTTGTACGAGATTTCCCATAGACGTCGCCAAATGTTGCTGCTAGAACAAAGAGGTCGGCTCAGACCGAGCAGCTCCCAAGGGATGATGGCGCAATGCAATAGGCGTCGCCAAACTCTGACCTGCAGGACCACCGAGGGACCTCGGTGGGTAGAGACTCCGACGATCAAGTCAGTTCGGGAGGTCGGAGAAAGAGAGTTCTGGGACTAGAAGTTGTGTTCCTTGTGATAGATCATTTAGGCTTCTTTTATAGGGTTAGGATACCCTTCTGACAGCTGTAACCCCCCATGACTTCCGTTTATGGAGTCTGTGTCAAAGATGGTCTACGAGATTATTGGGGTTGCCTCTCTCTGCCTGTGATTGCCATGCCTAAGAGGGTAGGAGAAGGCAGCTCGCGGTCATTACGCGGTGTAACGAGATATTTTCTGAGGATCTCGCCTCCGAATGCGGTGCTGACCAAGCTCTTTCCGTGGACGACTCCCTTGCCCTATTATGACTGGACGCCCGCAGGTCGGATAGATCGAGCCCTGCTCAGAAACAGCCAACATCCAGGGTCGGATTAGGCGCAAGCTCGGGAAACAGACGTCGGCCGGGGACGAATTGTATCAATAGCAATGGGCAAGAGACAGCAGATGCAAATGAGAACAGAGATCAGTTGAACATCAGAATGTTAAGAGATCATCCTCAAGAAAGTATCATTGGTAATCTACTTGATCCACCTAGAACTAGATCTCATTTTAAAATCATTTCAGAACTTGATCAAATGGCACTTGTTTCACAAATTGAACATAAAAATAGTGAAGATGCCTTAAAAGATGCTTTTTGGATTAATGCCATGGAAGAAGAATTGAATCAGTTTGAAAGAAATAAAGTTTCACATTTAGTTCCAAGACCTTCTGCCCAAAGTGTCATTGGAACTAAATGGGTGTTCAGAAATAAAACAAGTGAAGAAGGTAAAATAATCAGAAATAAAGCTAGGCTTGTAGAAAAAGGTTATAATCTAGAATTTGGAATTGACTTTGAAGAATATTTGCTCAGTAGCTAGGTTTGAAGCAATTAGAATTTTGCTTTCATTTGCATGTGCTCACTGTATCAAACTACAACAAATGGATGTTATGAGTGCTTTCTTGAATGGCTTAATAAAAGAGAAAGTTTATGTTGAACAACCTCCTAGATTTGAATGTACTGAATTTCCTAACCATGTTTTTAAGCTTGACAAAGATCTCTATAGATTAAAGCAAGCTCCAGGGTGTGGTATGATCAGTTGAGCTCATTCCTTATAGGTAAAGGGTACTTAGAGGTAAGGTAGATCAAACCCTCTTTACAAAAGTGCAAGGAAGTGATATCTTGGTGGTTCAAATTTATGTTGAAGACATTATATTTGGATCAACAAAATCTTCACTGTGTAAGGAATTTGCTGATTTGATGATTAGTGAATTTGAAATGAGCTTAATGGGAGAACTGAAATTTTTCTTGGATTGCAAGTTGTTCAAACAAAGGACGGAATCTTCATCAATCAGTCAAAGTACACACAAGATCTGCTAAAGAAGTACAAAATGGAGAATACCAGAGTCATGGCAACACCAATGAGCACAACTATGAGTTTGGATGCTGATTTGAAAGGTAACTTGGTAGATCTAAAAGCCTACAGAGGTATGATTGGATCCTTGCTTTATTTTGCTGCTGTGGCCGCTGTGTGGCGTTGCATGATGTGGAGGAGTGGCACCACCGGTGAAGGAGGGGTCATCGTCATCGCCGATCATCCACTGTGTGGATACCGCTAGAGGGAGTCTCGCGAGAGCTCCTTCAAGCAAGGACTAGTTCTGCGCTTCAGGGGATATATGATCTTCCCTAGGTGATATTGTCTCACGCCTTATTTGTATGTATGTTTACATGCACCGTACATCATAGCCCGATCAAGTGCATGGATGGAAATCGATTTTTGTTTTTACTTTCATTGCGCATATGATGCCCCAAGTTGATTTCCAACAGTGGTATCAGAGCCAAGGTTAGGCTATGATGTTCGGGTTTTGATATTTTGATCAATTCAGATCGATTAAGAGTTAATCCATGTATTAGATTAAGAGTTAATATAATAGTTTTATTAGTTAAAGTGTTAATTAATTTCTAGTAGCTTATATATATGCATGTGATGTGTATATTGTGGGCGGATGATCATGGACCTATGTGTGGATGGTGATTCATTGGGGTCTGCGAGCCCGCTTCTCTTTCTCATTAAAATCGTTGTGTATTTCTACCTCTCCCAATGGTGTAATTCCCCTTGATATGATCAAGGTTTCTTATTGATTAAATGTACATTTTGGGCCTGCGTGCCTATAGTCATTTGTAATTATTGTAATTATTTGAAATCACTCTCGGAGGCATGGCGGAAGAGTGGAATTACCGACAGATCTAATGACGAAAAGGAGGATGAACACCATGCATGGGATGCGTTGGGTACACACATAGGGTTTAGTGATCAAGTCTTTTGGCTCAGGCTTGATCACGCTAGAATTTGGTCCATGATCATCTGGTGTGGCTATTTATATATATAATTTATATTGATTTCTGCACCTACTAGGTACATATTTGCATGTGATGTACGTATATGCTAAATTTATGTGGGGGGCATTATTTAGCTATGAGACCACTCAAATAAAAACTCCCTCTGTTACTAATATATTAAGTCGACAAGCGTGTGGCAATAAGATTGACTCACGTAGCCTTCCATCATTATAGAGCAAACGTATTTTCTTGATATAAAATGGGTTGGCGGAGTCACTCTGGGCTCACCTATATTAGGATTTGATATCCTACTGATGATGTTCTGGCGGGATGTGTTCCACAACTCGATTGTTCTGAATCCAACGCATGGTGTTATCTGCTTTCTTTCTGATCAACCTGGTTGCTCTTCTTTTGGAAAGCTTATTCGTTTCATATTCCTCTTTGTTCTATGGGAGCTGTGGTGTAGTAGGAATCGCTCAAGGTTTGACTATGTCGCTATGACCAGTTTTCATGTGCTCTTCAAAGTTCGGATGAATGTGCAGGATGCTATCGCCGCCTCTTTGCTTGTGTTGAAAGACATTGCTCCTGTTCAGATTACATTCCTTTCTCAGTGGGGTATTCATGTTCAGCAGTCTTCTAATCGGATTCCTAGAATCGTCAAGTGGTTACTACCACCAACGGGGAGATTCAAGCTCAATGTCGATGGTGCATTCAAGAGATCTATGGGTATTGCAGCTGGTGGTGGTATTCTTCGGAATGATCGTGGGGATGTTATTTTCTGCTTTGCTAACCGAATCCTCACATTCGATCCAGCCTTGAGATGGAAGCTCTTGCTCTCAGGGATGGGCTCTCTCTGTGTTGCACTCATGCCGTCAACAGCATCTTGATTGAGTGACTCTTTGGTTCTTGTTCAAGTTATTAAGGGTCGGTTTCGCTGTCCATGGAGGATTGCACTCCCTGTAAATGACATTCTAACTAAGTGTCAGACTCTCCATGTTTCTTTTTGTCACGTTTTTAGGGAGGCCAATCAAGTTGCGGACTCTCTCGCTAACTTTGGTTGTTCCTCTCAGTCTGATTGTAATTTCTGGTTATCCTGGGCCGATCTCCCCCCTACTGTAAAGGGTGCCTGTCGTTTGGATAAGGCAGGGTTCCCCTCTATCAGGCCATAATGTATCTTTGCTTCATTGCTTTTAATAAAATTTCCCTGGGAGTAGTGTGGTGGTGGAGTGGTAACCTTATCCCCTCCCTGAGGGGGTGAGCACTCTCCCTCTGCCTCTTCTAGGTATTTGCCAAAATATATATATATATATATATATTTGATATCTGACCTACGACATGGAGATGTTACCGGTGACTTGAGGACAGAGTATGCTTGGCCGAGTCCCTCGGGAGCATATCACCGAATCAAACTCATCTAGTAATGATGGTGTTGACTTAACCAAACATCATGGTTGGCGGAGTCCCTCTGGGCCATGGTGATTGGAGGCCAAATGATGACGGGAATCACAAGAGTTTTGATTGACAAGAGTTGCCTATCATTTGGGCTTGGTATGATAGGTCGAGTCCCTCGAGGTCATGCCAAGATGCCAAATTGGATCCCGATCCCCACTAGGAGTTTTCCGGAAACTTCCAATTCACATGCTAGAGGTGTCATGTGTCTTGCGAGAAAATAGTGGGATAAAATTAAGATAAAAATCCATGTCTTAATTTTCTACAAATTCAAAAGTCTGCATGTTGTTTATTTCTGCTACATCTTATTTTTCAGAAAAATGTCGCTTGCAAACCCACTCTGTAGCATATTAGATGCCAATCGTCTCACTGGTCCTAAATACACCGATTGGCTTCGGAACCTAAGAATTGTTCTTACGCGGAGAAAATTACGTATGTCCTCGATGAGATTGTGGCCGAGCCAGTGGAAGGGACTAGTGAGGAAGTTATTTCTCACTATAAGAAGTATAGGAGGAGGACTCGGTTCTTGCTCAATGTTATATGTTAGCCTCTATGACTCCCGAGCTGCAAAGACAGCATGAAAAGATGGATGCTCAATCCATCATGCTACATCTCCACACTTATTTGAGGAGCAAGGATGGACTCAAAGATACGAGATATCAAAGAGTTTGTTCAGGATGAGGATGATAGAAGGGGCATCGATTCAGAACCATGTCCTAAAGATGATTAAGTGGATCGAGAAGCTCAAAGTCTAGGACTTGTCCTCAAGGATGACTTGTGTGTGGATCTAATACTTCAATCCCTTCCAGATTCCTTTTCACAGTTCATTATGAATTTCAATATGAACAAGATAGTGGCAACCCTACCTGAGCTCCTTAATATGTTGAGGGAAGTTGAGGGTTCCATTAAGAAGGAGAAGCCAGTTCTCAATGTTGATGAGATCAACAAGAAGAGGAAGGCACGGAAGACCCTTAAGAAGGGCAAAAGCAAAGGCAACAAAGCGGGCAAGGCAAAGGTTGCCAAGAAAGACCCGGCCAAGGACAAAGGAAAGTGCTTCCACTGTGGCAAGGATGGGCATTGGAAGAGGAATTGCAAGGAATACCTTGCAGAAAAGGCAAAGTAGAAGCTTGGAGAAGCTTCAGGTATATTCATGATTGATCTCCATTTGTCAGAAAATTATGATAATGCATGCATATTAGATACCGCATGTACATCTCATATTTGCAATTCATTGTAGGTTCTGACAAAGTGTAGGAGACTGGCAAAGGGTAAGGTTGACTTAAGAATGGGGAATGGCGCAAAAGTTGCTACTGTTGCTGTCGGCAAAGTCAATCTACTACTACCTCGTGGATCCGTACTTGTGTTGGATAAATGTTACTTTGTTCCTACTATCATCAAAAACATCATTTCCATTTCATGTTTGACTAAAAATGGATATAAGTTTGTTTTTTAGAACAATGGTTGTTCACTGATTTTGTATGATGAGATCATTAGTAAAGGAACATTGTTCAATGGTTTGTTTACATTAGATGTGCTTCACATGTCATGAATGTTAGTACGTCTAAAAGAAAGAGAAATGAGGTGAACGAGGCTTACCTATGGCATTGTAGGCTAGGTCATATCCATGAGGGTAGAATTCAAAGGTTGTTAAAGGATGGATATTTAGACCCATTTGATTATGAATCATATTCAACCTGTGAATCTTACCTTCAAGGAAAATTGACCAACTCTTCATTTAGTGGAACTGGAGAGAGAGCTTCTGAGTTAATAGAACTCATACATACTGATGTATGTGGACCTATGTCCATACAAGCCAGAGGAGGATATTCTTACTTCCTTACATTCATTGATGACTTCTCAAGGTACAGACATGTGTACATAATGAAGTACAAGTATGAGACTTTTGAAAAATCCAAAGAATATAAGAATGAAGTAGAAAATCAGACTAGAAAGAGAATCAAGATTCTTCGTTCAGATTGAGGAGGAGAGTACTTGAGTACAGAGTTCAGCCAATTTCTAAGGACCATGGGATTCTATCCCAATGGACTCCTTCTCATACACCTCAGCTCAATGGTGTAGCGGAAAGGAGGAATTGCACACTGTTGGATATGGTGCGATCCATGATGAGTTTTGCCAACCTACCCATATCATTTTGGGGATATGCCCTACAAACCGCAGCTTACCTTCTGAACAGAGTTTCAACTAAGATGGTAGTGTCTACTCCATATGAGATATGGAAAGAGAAGAAGCCCAATCTTAAAGTTATTAAGATTTGGGGCTGCCCTACCCACGTTAAGAGACATAATCCTGATAAATTGGAATTAAGGTCAGAATGGTGCATATTCGTGGGATACCCCAAAGAAACTTGTGGGTATTACTTCTATCACCCTGAGGACCAAAAGGTCTTTGTTGCCAAGAGAGCAGTGTTTCTTGAGAAGGAGCACATTCTTGTGGAAACAATAGGGTGTGATAGAATTGAGTGAGGTTGGGGAACTAGCTGCACCTGCCAAGACCATGCTGCTAGAAGAATATGTTCAGGTACCTATCACACAAATTCCAATTTGCGTAGGTCAAGTAGAGTTCCTATCCCTCCTGAAAGATATGTGGGACATATCAAGGGACAAGACTCCGAGGATATTGATCCTCAAACTTAGGAGGAGGCTATTATGAGCATAGACTCCAGGAAATGGCAAGAGGCTATGAATTCTGAGATGGATTCCATGTACTCCAATCAGGTTTGGAACCTAGTTGATGCACCTGAGGGTATTGTACCCATTGGGTGCAAATGGATCTTCAAGAAAAAGATTGGAGTAGATGGAAAGGTAGAGACCTTTAAGTCAAGGCTTGTGGCAAAAGGATATCATCAAAGGCAAGGTATTGACTATGACGAAACCTTCTCGCCTGTCGCCATGCTAAAATCTATCAGAATTTTATTGGCCATTACAGCATACCATGACTATGAGAACTGGCAGATGGATGTGAAAACCGCATTCCTCAATGGCAACCTCGAGGAAGAGGTGTATATGATATAGCCTGATGGATTCATTTCCGAGAAAAGTCCAGATAAGGTGTGCAGGTTGCTTAAGTCCATTTATGGACTAAAGCAAGCTTCCCGAAGTTGGAACATAAGATTTGATGAGGTAATCAGATCTTATGACTTCATTAAGAACGAAGATGAGCCTTGTGTATACAGGAAGGTAAGTGGGAGTGTTATCATTTTCTTGGTGTTGCATGTGGATGACATCCTCATCATTGGAAATGATATTGGAATGCTATCCACAGTTAAGACTTGGTTATCAAAGAACTTTTCCATGAAGGACTTAGGGGAAGCATCCTACATTTTGGGGATTTGGATCTATAGAGATAGATCTAAGAGGATGCTTGGCTTGTCCCAGTTCATGTACATAGACACCATAGTCAAAAGATTTGACATGGAAAATTCCAAAAGAGGTCTCATACCACTGAGACATGGAATTTCTCTTTCTAAGAGTATGTCCCCAAAGACTTTAGAAGATAGGACATACATAGATAGAATACCCTGTGCGTTTGTTGTATGATCTATCATGTATGCAATGTTATGTACTAGACCTAATATAGCACATGCTCTAAGTGTTACGAGTAGGTATCAGGCAGATCTAGGTTTGGAACACTGGAAGGCAGTAAAGTGTATCCTTAAGTACATAAGAAGGACTAAGGATCTTTTACTAGTATATGGAGGAGATAGCCTCAAGGTTGAAGGCTACACGAACTCAAGTTTCCAGTCTGATATCGATGATAGTAAGTCTAACTCAGGGTATGTTTTTACCCTAAATGGAGCAGCAGTAAGCTGGAAGAGTTCCAAGCAAGAGACTATTGCTGACTCGACTACCGAGGCAGAATACATTGCTGCTTCAGAAGCAGCAAAGGAAGCTGTCTGGATGAAAAAGTTCACCATAGATTTAGGAGTGGTGTCTGGCCATGAAGAGCCAATTTCATTGTTCTGCGACAACAATGGGGCGATTGCTCAAGCAAAGGAACCTAGGTCTCATCAGAAGTCTAAGCACGTTCTAAGGAGGTTCCACTTGATCAGAGAGATTGTGGCCCAGAGCGATGTAGCAGTAAAAAGAATTTCATCTGATGAAAATATTGCGGATCCACTGACAAAGCCACTAACTCAAATTATTTTTGAGTGACATCGAGGTCTGATGGGAATCAGACATGTAGGTGATTGGTTTTAGGTCAAGAGGGAGATTGCTAGTTATAGGTGCCCTGCAAGCCAATTCACGTGAGTGATGGCACTTGTAATTATGTACAATCTCTTTTGGTAATATTATAATGGTATTTTCTCACTGTATATTCCATGCGTATGTATACTGTGATGTCCATGGGTTTGTACAATGGGAATTGGATAATGATGAGATCATGATAATGAGGCTGATCCTCTTTAAACACAGATCCTAAATATTCCTAGCCATAGGTTACTTAAGAAGGACATTGAGATGACCGGAAAGACTGGTGTGCCATATACCTATCCATGTGATGGAAGCAGCTGGTCTCATAGCTGCTAGTGTGGAGACACTAGGGATATGGTATAGGTGTTTATTGGAGAATGAGTTCACTGAATGATCCGTTCTCAGAATGATGCATGGTTAATGATACCTGATTGTCAGATAGAGATTCTGTAGTCTCAGTTGTGTAACTGGTCCTTAGACTTGAGACACCAAAGATGTCTTGTTTGAGTACTCCATTCTTTGATACTGGATTTATAGGTCTGGATGTTCCAGGTCTAGTATAGCCAGTCATTGGGAATGGTAGCCAACCTTACGAAGGCAATTATGTGTCAATAGAGCATCATCCACTCTCGATATCATGAGAGGAATATCCCATATTGTCTTACTCGGGCAAATCCCTGGCCAGGGTCAATCGGATTTAGAGAGAAGGAGTTCTCCGGGAGAATCCGATAAGAGTTTGACTTTAACAGATTCCGTATAGGCCTGACAACACCATGCCTAATATACGGTCTCTGGGATAATAGATGGATGAGGAACTACAGGTACACAGTAATTGTGGGCAGACAGGCCCAATGGATTTGATCACTCATATCGTCTGGGGATTATGGCATAGTGGCCTAGTATGTTCATAATCGATGAGTTGAGTGAATTTTTATGGAGATAATAATTCACTAAGTCAAGAGGAGTTCTGACGGGTGTAACTCACGGCAGCTCGATATTGGGCATAGAGGGTCATACACATAAGGTGGACAACACGATGAATAGAGGATTGGATAAAAGTTATCCAATAAGCCTTATTTAACCCATTATTGACCTATTGGGTAAGACCCAATAAGCCTTGACAATGATCCATTAAGGGAGCATACCAGGATCATGCCACCTCACCCCTTCTAGAAGGAGGACACCTCATCATCATTATCCATCATGACACTATGAGGTGTCCCTTGTCATCATGACATGACGAGGTGTCCCTGTGAGGTGTCTCTTGTCATCATGACATGACGAGGTGTCCCTATGAGGTGTCCCTTGTCATGATTATATGACGATATGTCCCTATGAGGTGTCTCTCTTGTCATCATGACATGACGAGGTGTCCCTATGAGGTGTCCCTCTTGTCATGATTACATGACGAGGTGTCCCTGTGAGGTGTCCCTTATCATGATTACATGATGAGGTGTCCCTGCGAGGTGCCCCTCTTGTCATCATGACATGACGAGGTGTCCTTATGAGGTGTCCCTTGTCATGATTACATGATGAGGTGTCCCTACGAGGTGTCCCTCTTGTCATCATGACATGACAAGGTGTCCCTGCGAGGTGTCCCTTGTCATCATGACATGATGAGGTGTCCCTGATGAGGTGCCCTTTAGGCTCTCTATAAATAGAAGGGGGTTCTCTTTGAAGTTCATGGGCTAGAGCTTGAGAGGAGAAACCACCTTCTTCATCCCCCTTCCCATCTCTCCCTCCTGTGCTCTCCCTAGGCAAGAGGAGAACTAGGAGGGCCAAGCCCTCTTGTTGTTGCTACTACTTGCTGTTGTTGGCCGTTGTGTGGCGTTGCATGACGTGGAGGAGTGTCACCTTCAGTGAAGGAGGGGTCATCGTCATTGCCGATCATCCACTGTGTGGATACCGCAAGAGGGAGTCTCGCGAGAGCTCCTTCAATCAAGGACTAGTTCTGCACTTCAGGGGATATAGGATCTCCCCTAGGTGAGATTGTCTCACACCTTATTTATATGTTTGTTTACATGCACCATACATCATAGCCCGATCAAGTACATAGATGGAAATCGATTTTTGTTTTTACTTCCGCTACGCATGTGATGCCCCAAGTCGATTTCTAACATATTGACAGCATCTAGACCTAATATACAATTCTCTGTGTGCATGTGTGCTAGATTTTAGGCTAGTCCTAGAGAATCCCACATGAGTGCTGCAAAAAGAATTTTCAGATATCTTGCAGGAACTCATGAATTGGGATTGTGGTATCCTGCATCTAGTGAGTATAATTTGATATCTTATTCAGATGTGGATTATGTTGGTTGCAAATTGGACAGAAAGAGCACTAGTGGTCATTGCCAATTTTTGGGAGGGTGTTTAGTCTCTTGGGCCTCCAAGAAACAACACTCGATTTCTCTCTCTATTGTAGAGGCAGAATATGTAGCTGCAGGGAGTTGTGGCACCCAAGTGTTATGGATTATACATCAACTCCAAGACTACCAAGTAGATCTTGGATGTGTCCCCATCATGTGTGATAACACTAGTACGATAAATTTGGCCAAAAATCTAATCCAGCATTCTTGGACTAAGCACATAGAAATCAGACATCATTTTTTAAGAAATGAAGTCAGCAAAAATTCATTTGAATTGCATTTCATTGAAACGACAAAGCAAATCGCTGATATCTTTACAAAACCATTGTGTAATGAAGATTTCATGTCTAAGAAGAGAACTTGGTTGGTGCTTACTTGATTCATGACTGATTGTTTGAAAAACTGCTTGCAAATGTTGTCTATATGATTGTTTGTCATAGTTGTGTTTACTGCTTGCTATTTACTTACTTTAATTCAATATCTGATGCACATGGTGAGGGGGAGGTTGGTTGAAGAACTCAGCATTTGGAAAGATGTGGTTCAGTGAATCAAGATGGTCAGTAATGTTGGAAGTACTGAATTTAGTGGGTAGGCAGTCGGTGAAGAATAATTCCTTCAGGTTATCTGAGTTCTGGCTTGACATAGGTAGACTCTATTGGCAAGAGAGTCGACACTATCTTCCTTGATCCTGAACTTTTGTCATTTCTCTCTTTCAATTACTCTTCCATTTCCTGTTTGCAAATAAAATTTTCTTGCTCTTGCAAATAATTTCCTGCTTCTCACATTGCATTGTCATTCTTGGTATATCAAATGGGGATTTGAAGAAAGGCAAGTCAAGCTTGTCTGGAATCTTTCACTATGTGTGAGTATATGTCTCCGACAAGTATCAAGAGCCTTTGTATGCAATTGTTGAGAGGGGAGTCTTGTCCTTCAATAACACTCTCTGATGTTTCAAGTTTCACTTCACTCAATTTTCATTCAACAATAATCTTCATGTTCATTATCTTCCTGTCTCACAAGATCCATTTTCTGAGGGGGAAATTCTATTGTGAAAATTGTAATATTTGGGTAATTTCTCAGAAGGAGTTAAAATTGTTATACTTTTAAACTCCATTATCTCTGAAGGTAAAAGGACATGGTTTGTTAGTTATAAACTTCTAAGTTTAACTTTGAAATTCACTGAAAACATCAAAAATGTTAAATAACAGCTGTTGAAAACAATTTATCAAGTGAAAGCATTTTATCTTTTTCTGAAATTTTCTTGTATTCTGGTCTCTCTGGCTAGATTTTAAAAACATCTAAGTTGTACTGTGTTTAAAAAATCATCTTGAGGCAAAATAGAAATTCAAGAATATTCATAGATAAAATTTCTTTCGATGATAAAACAATGACTATGCTCTGAGAAACTACAACTCCTGATAAAAAAATCAGTTGAAGAAATTGTGTGTCATGATGAGCTAGTTAATTTTGTTCAGGGTTGTTAAAAATTTGTGTTTGTGCTTACTGAGTAACTGGGGATTCTTGTGTCTAACCAACATGTATCCTCACATGAAAAGTTGCACACAACCCTTGAGACAAGTTGATTACCTTACTTGAGTAATCAGGAGCTCTAGTGTGTGAAAAGCATGGGCTCTTGCAAGAAAAAGAAAGGGCAAATCTGATTGTTCATCTTTTTATGAAAAATACAAATTGTTAATTAAACTATTTTTCAAAATTCTGAAAAATCTCAAGATAAATGCTTTGTCACAATACATCATGGTTTACTTTTTATTGTCTATCCAGGGGTACCATTTTACTTGTATTGTGTAAGAATTAATAAGAATGCAAATTTCACCTGAAAGACTCTTTTCTCTCCTGTTATTTTTTCTTCTGAGCCTTTCAGTGTTTTAAAATGGATAAACAGAGTTTATAAATTTCAAGCCATTAATTTCACTAAGATGAGCATAAGTGAGAAAAGAGCATAAATTTTTTAACTTTCTCAGGTTTACCCAAAAATATAGTTAATCATGATATATTGCTCCTTTCTCAAATGTTGTCCAAACAATTTGTTGATTTCCTCTTGATAGAGTCGACACTTGACTGGATAGAGTCGACTCTTCTTGTTCATCACTTTCTCCAGAACATGATATCTTTTGTTGTTCCGCATGATTTGTATATCGCCTAGGGCAGGTCGACACGTGAAGTGTCACGTCTTTTCATAATCTCAACTCTAATGCCCGTTTGACATCCTTTTGAATTAAACCGTCATCTTCTTCATCTATCCTTAAACCCTCTTTCCACGTCTGCAACTCTCCCTCTTCCTTTCCTCGATTCTCTATCATGGCTGCAAAGTTGCAAGCTCATCAAGGAGGAAAGCGCAAGGAATCAGCACCAGCGTCGTCTGAACGGCACACCAAAGCAAAGAATGATCAAGATAAGGGCAAAGAACCTCTAAAGAAGAAGCCCTCTATTCCTATTTTCTTAAGCCGACTTTACTCTCATCCTCGATCGCCAAGGAGAAGACATTTTCTAAGGGAAAGAAGAAAATAGAATATGTGGACCCGAGTAGCTCTGAAGGAGAAGAAGAAACTGTGCAAGCTTCACTGGATGAGCATTTCGCAAACTCACATGAAGAAAACCCTAATGACTAGGGTTCGGGTCAATCTTCCAGTGATCAGAAATCTACAGAACAGGGAGGTTCCCAGTCAAAAGATCCAAGTTCAACATTTCCACAGAATCAGATGATTCCAAAGAGGAAGATGCTCAAGAGATTCAGGATGAAGGTGAAAAAGAAATGGAAACCACAGCTAGCATGGATTCTAAAGGGCAAAGTTATGAAAACCCTGCTGAGTCAAAGTTTGAAGAAAATGATTCAGATGATGAAATCTCTCAAGCACAACAGACTGTTCACCTTACTTCCGAAAACAAGTCAATTCTAAATCTAAGACTATGGATGTACATGATGAAGGTATGAAAATGTTTTTCTGAGTTGCTAGAGATGAGAATTCCAAGATTGGACTAGGTTTATCAATGAGCATAGGATTTTTATCCTATTCTAGTCCAAGAGTTTTATAGAAATTTGGTAAGCAAGGATTTTACTGTAGAGTTAAATACGAGGGGTTCAAATTGTGCTCACCACAGATAGTGTGAGTCAACTTCTGGATATTCCAAATGAAGGCCACAATCCTCAAGAATACACATTTTGTGTTCATGAGCCTACACCCTTATGATTGGACTGCCACATGATAAAGGGAATATATTCCAGACTAGAGTGTCAACCTTGAATGCAAATAAATTCCCTCCTATGAACAGAGTGCTACATCATTTATGCACTACCATACTGACCCCTCAAGGAGGAGGAAGGCACAAGATCACTAGTTTGCAATGATTCTTAATGTACTATTTGATCAGAAGAGAGAAAGTCAACATGTCTATAATCTTTTGTCAGTTGCTTCATGAAGCAACAAGACCTGAACTTAGAAAGAGTTTGCCTTATGTTGCACATATGTCCAGTATATTTCAGAAGGCAAATGTTCCTTTAGAAAACACTAAGACCATGAAGATTCCAAAGTACCACATCTACAATATGGCCCATATTGTCAAGTTTATGAAGCTAAACTTGGAATCTCAGTTGATGAAAGAACCAGACTCCTCAAAGAAATGACAGTGAAGACATTGTTGTGGATCAGCCACAACAAGATCAAGATGAGCAGAGAGATGATGTTGAACATGAAGGAGTTCAGATGGATGAAGACTTCCCTGCTTCTTCACCTTATCTTCATAGACTGTACTCTCCCATTCCTAAATTTATGATCTAGGTGTAGATCCTCCACCGTTCTCACTGTTCATCACACTCCTCATGAGACCTTTGCTACTGAGTAGGCTCATCCTTCCACTTTTCTACTGAGGTCACTGTTCCACCTCAGCTCTTACAATTCCTTCAGGACTAGTTTACTGCACTCAATGATTCTGTCAGCTTGCTGAATACCAAAATTGAAGAACAATCTCTGCATTTTGAGAGCATATTAGAAGATATTGAGAATAAGTTCAGTAAGAATATAGACAGACAAGAGCAATCTGCTAGATTTGCATCTCTTGGATCCAACAAGCTCATAGAAAGGATTGGAGAAGTTTTCAACAGTGCAGCATTCACTCAAGCTCAAATCTTTGACAAACTGCAATCAGTTGAAGAAGCTATTCAGAAAGGATCAGAACAGTTAGCTGATCTTCCAGCTCTGAGGAAATCTTGTACACAAATGACTGGGCACATGAATATTCTGAGAGACAACAATACAGAAATGGCTCATCATATTAGATCCATGAAGTTTGATTTTGAACAAGTTTGGAAGCCTCATGGAGACACTGAGACTGCTGAGAGCCATCCCGCGACATCTTCCACTACTGCACCCCTATGCCACAGGGGGCAGATCACATTCCTGTTGTAGTCTCCACCAAGTTGGATGAGATGCAGAGCTTTTGGATACCAGGCTGAATGCTATTCAGATATATCTTCGAGATAATTATGATGAACTGGAGGTCTGATTGGCCAGGAGGAGCAGACTTCTTCGACAGTTACCTCCACCACCTCCTTCTCCTCAGTGATTCTCTTGTTTTAATTATGTCAAAGGGGGAGAGATACCATAGGAACTTTTGACTTTTTATTTTAACTTTTTATTGGAACTTGTTGTGATGTACTTTGATGTAACTCACTTTTATTGCAATGAAATCATCAAAGTACTTGTGTGAAATGTTTTGGTGTGAACTTGTGTGAATGGCTGTGTGGATTGATTGTGTGGATTGCTTATGTTGTATGGTGACCTGATTAATATGAGATTCATCCAACAGTCAAAATTCTATGATGTATTGTTGCCATTATCAAAAAGGGGGAGATTGTTGTGTCCCTGATTTTGTGATGTCATAAATCAAGTAAATGTCACGATATCTAACACAAGTTTTTTGTATCATAGGAATTTCATAAAGTCAAACGTTCTCTTGTATGTGTTGACACTGGTTGCTTCATAGGTCAACACACATGTAACATGAGTGAGTTACAAAAGTTCAGTGATGCACATAGGTCAACTCTATTCAAAGGTTAGGTCGACCCTCGATGGATTTCCAATAGCACAGAAATTCTAAGTATCCCATAGGTCGACACTACTTGAAGACCAGTCGACTCTAGTTGGTTTTTTGGCTAGCGCTGAGGAAAGGATTTACATGAGGTCGACTCCAGATGGGCATCAAGTCGACACTATTCAATTCCTGTTAGCACTTAGAGAAAAAATTGCTTGAGGTCGACTCTAGATGAGGATCAGGTCGACTCTACCAGTCTATCAGGTCGACTCTACCAGTCTACCAAGTCGACTCCAGATGAAGGTTAGGTCGACTCCACCATCAGTTGAGGTCGACACTAAGATGCTACAAGGTCAACTCTACTTCATGGACAGTCAGTCAAACTACAATCACTTGGATGAGGTCAACTCATGGAGGCAAGGAGTCGACTCTACTGTAACATCCTTACTGATCCAAGTCAACTTGTCTGGGTGCGTCGACACTATGATCAGGGTGTGTCGACTCTCTGACCCTTATACTCCAATGAAGAAATGTGTCTGCCAGACATAAGTTACAGGCACGTGACCCGAGGCCCAATGATTGGGACTTCAGGTACCCATCACAAGGTTTTGGAAGATACCTCTTTTTGGCGGCAAAGCATCTCCCAATTATTGGAATCTGTTGAGGGGTCCACATGAGAAGATTATGTGATCAGATCAAAATAGAGCACGTCATCTCTGCAGGAGATATCACACATAGAAGAAAAGTGTAGTGATCTAAGAGCAAAAAAGTACAGAGAGTGTAGACCGAGATTGGCCCATCCCCGCGTGGTTCATGGCCCATTAAGGCTTGTTTGACTGCTTGTTGACTTGCCTTGGATCCCATGTTAACGTCAACATCGATTGTCGCTGACTCCTGATTGATGGCACACTCCCTTGATGTTGACACAGGTTGACGTCCACAGAGGTTGACGTCTGCATGGGGTTGGTAGCAACATCTATTGACGTCAACCTGGGTTTATTTGGTCTACGCAACTGCCTGAGATTCTTGCCCACTTGCGCCCTTCCCTCGCCCATGCAACGCATGGGGCCGTTCCCAACGGGCAAATGGGCCACCTTGGCACCCCCTTGACCCAGTAAAAGTCCTATGTGGCCCCATCCTCCTATTGGCTTACCTTTTTACATGGATTGCCACATGTTCAAGTGTGTTTCTCTTCACACTTCAGCATCCTAGGCTCCCTAGCTCCGCCCCCTACTGCCTATATATGTCACTCCTTAGCCTTCTAAGTGGAGGGGAGATGTTGGACGAGCTGAAGCTTTGACACCTTGAGAGAAGAGAGAGAAAAGTGACCTTGAGCATTGAGAGCTTCCATCCTTCTTTCCTCTCTTCCTCTCAACACTTGGGACATCCAGGAGACTTCACCATGAGCTAGAGGAGCCCACAAAGCAGCCACCCACGCCTGCAAAAGAGGATCATCTCCCTCTTCTCCTTCTCTTTCTCTTCTTCTCTCTCTAGCTTTGCATATTATTCACTCCACACACACACACACACTAGGCACGTAGTGCACATCCCTACACACCTAAAAGGGGTTTTCCAAACCAAAAACGGAGGGAAGAAGGGTGGTCATAGAATTTGGCCACCCCTCTTCTCAAGCCTGCAACCGGTACGAGGCTCTCCTTTTGGGTCTCTTCTCTTCATTTCTAGACATTTACTACACTTCATTAAAGTCTAATATAGTCTTCTTTGTTGCAGGAACACTTCAAACGAGACAGCAGAGCTTCTTCTCTTTGGCCGGCCGAAGAGGGGAAGGAGTCTCGCCATCCATCTCTATGTGAGGCTACGTCAATGGCGCGATCAGAACACTTCCTTGGGCATAGGTAAGGCCCTGGTGATCACCTCCCACTCATTATTTGCTGGTTTCTTTGTTTTTCTCTCTGGTCAACCGGTCAAACGGAGTCAAAGAGAAGAGGAGGTCAACCAGCAATAGCCAACGTCCAACGAGGGAGCCACTCAATGTTCGGAAACCTCCTTTAGAGATAATTGATCCTTGTACTGCAACCAGAAGAGAAATTCGATGAGCTCAAGCCGAAGAAGATGCAATTGGGAGTTCAAGGAGTCATCTGATCAAATCCAACTCCAGCGCAGAGTGTTTGCATATTTCTGCATTTCTTCAGAGATCCTTTTATTTTGATTTTTTCGATTTCTTCTCTACACAAATTTGTTTGGTTGTCTGCTCTAGTTGGAGTAGATGAATTGAACCTACACTTTGTTGTAAGGATTGTGAGATTTGAAACATCTTGAAGTTGTGAATCAGCGGTCTATAAGAAGCCGTGAATCAGCAGTTGTGTGAGTGGTTCACACACTGAGTTGATATAGTAGCCTCACTTGGTTTAGTGAGGGGTGGACGTAGGTCTCCACACTGGAGCCAAACCACCTTAAAAATTTTGTTTACATTGTGTGGTTTGATGTGCACTAGCTAAATTATTTCGTCTGATTTGATCCTAGTCTCGAGGTTTTAATTTTTAATTGGTCAATATCTATTCACCCCCCCCCTCTAGATATTCGTTTCATACGCAACAGAAGAGGGAGAAAGTTCGTGTGTGCACTAGAATGGAGGTGTGATCGCTAGGTACGCGAGAGTACCGAAGGAATGAGCGAAGGACAGGGCGTTACTTACCTTCACCCAAAGATCGCGGGAGATGAATGTGGTGGAATTCCAAGAAATGTAAGAAAAATGCAATAACATGGGCTTGAACACACCTTGTGGAGGTGGTGTTAAACCCCTAGAGTGACTAGGTATGGAATGAATGAGATGTCTGTGTGCGTATGAATATGAAGTGTGAATGAATGCACTAAACAAATGAAATGAAGAACTAAAGGCGGAATGAAGGGAGAAAAGGAGAATTGGTGAAGTGGTTTGGAGCTGTAATGCCCAAATTGAAAGAAGCCTTCTCCTCCAATGCACTTGAGATGAAGAACACCAAGCTCCCCTTGATGAAGACTTGGAATGGCTTGAGGAGAATAGTTTTTCTCTTTAAGATCGGAGTCTAACTCTTCAGTGCAGCAGGGCTTTGCCGTAGTGCTTGGGCTGTGTGTAAAACAATGGCCTCGGGGATCTTCTTATAGGGTTAAATTTGGTGAATCACGACAGACTCAGTGGTCGCCAATTTAGCTGAATCGTGATCGACCAAAGCGTCGCATTTAACAAGATCCACTTACTTCGATTAAGCCTTTCCAAACATCGATTATAGCAGGTTTTTGAATCGCGACGACATAAACCAACATGTTACAAGCACTTCTAATACCGATTGATTCTTTCCAAATTTCATAAATGGAAATGCTGAATCGCGACGACATGAGTGGTCGCGTATTTGAGAAAATCGATCTTCTGATGGGAATCAATCTTCATATGATGGAAGGTTAGAAACGCAACATACCATGTGGACGCAATTCTAATTAGCAAGAAAATCTTTCCAAAAACAATTTTAGAATTTGCCATAAATCGAAATTAGAAACTCTTAAATGCGGCAACTTTATTGGACGCGATTCAAAACATAGTAAGCGCCAAAAAGGAAGTGTGATACGCGATGATTTGATGCGTCGTGGATCAAACTCCTGAAACTGCGACCACTGTGTCCATCGTGAATCAATTGTGCACAATGGACCCCTTCGAAGCCCTAGAAAAATTCTAAAAATCTTAGAAAAATTCATAAAAATAGGAAAATCACTCAAGAGGTTAAATGAAGAGAGCCACTTTGAGGCATTATAGTATAACATGAAATGTACTCGGTTACTATCAAAATGACGTGTCTACAACTGCCTCACCTTGGCGTCTGCTTTGCAAGGAAATGGAGTGTAATGACACGAGATGAAAGCAATGAAATGAAGGGATTTGAGTGGAATGAAGTGGAGTGATTGAAAAGTAGACACCAAGGTGTGATGAGACACGCGTTCAACAACATATGACAGGAGCTGTTCTTCAATTAAAAATGAAGCGGCTTGTAGAAAATTTCAAGAGATAACTCAATGTTTGGACAAAAAGGAAGGGGTGTGCACATGGGCACAAAATGGAGAAAGATCAACTTCCAGCGTCGGGGAAGCACCTATGGACACAATCCGGCAGGTTTCACCATTGGGGAGCGTTTACCAGCTTGTGGACGTGCTGCAGCTAAGGTGGATCTATGGGGAAAATAGATAATTGATATAGGAATCCAAAACAAGGAGTTTCTCAGAGATGCTCTTCAAACATCAACAAAGTGAACTGAGTACTTGACTCAGAATGGAATATTTCATGTCAATTGTAATTAAGGAATAAGCAGATCTCTCAGTTAAGCACAAGAGTAATTTTCCGAAAATGAGCTCCAAGTCCTACATGATGCATGCTGGGCTAAAAGAAAAACATTAAAACAAAAGAAAATATAAAATAATCAAAGATAATATTATTACATTACTGAGTTAAGTCAAGATACCAGATGGAATCCGTCATCCTTTTTGCAAAGCGTAACGGCCTATCCTCAAGTCGTAAGAATCCTCTGAAATTATCATTATTTTTGGTGATGGAGGGGAACTCAAGTTTCAGATTCATCAGAGCCACAAGGTCCTTGGTATACTCTAATAGAGTATAATATATAGTACAATGCAATAATACTGGAGATTGGGTGTTCTCTGAAGATGGACATGAAATGTCCGGCGAGAGATGCGTATCCAAAAACCTGCACTCAAAGATTAATTAGAATTGACAAGCAACAAATATGGAGCACAAATTATCAAAATAATGCTGCTTGAAAATCGCAACAGGGTATGTGGATGCGTTTTACTTACCTGAATCGCGGCGACCTGTATGGTCGCGATTTACCTTACCAGTCATAATGGAATTCGGAGTGAGGCGCTTGAATCACGACGTATGTGTCGATCATGATTTTGAAACTTCCACCCGAGGCTTGATTCCCTTGCCTGTTTTGCATTTCTTGCTATGTTTTGGGCTTGCCTCCGAGCTTGTGCGGCCATGGAGGTTTAAAAACACCCCTCTCCTGCCCTTTTCATACTCTCCACTCTCTCTAAAGTTTAGAATTCAAGCAATTGGCAAGAGAGAAGAAGAAGAGGAGGAGAGAAGCCATGGATCATGTTGGAGCTCACCCTTCCAATAGACAAAGATCTGATGGATTTCAGAGATTAAGCAAGGTAGAGGGGCACATATGCAAGCTTATTCAAGCCAAACATGTGTTCTTCACTTGTTCTTGATGTGTTCTTCCTGTTCTTACATGTTCTGGATGTTCTATTATCTCTTTTCTCTATTTTTTCTTTTCTTTTTCTTCTTCTTCCAAACCCAATTGTCATGGCCCGATCCTGCCATCCCCATGACCCAACTACTCATGCCATAATCCAATTGGCCATGCCATATTACCCATGATCACCATGCACCATATTCATCATGCCATGATCAAACCCCTATGATGATATCTCCATGCGCCAAACCTATATCACCCATATGCATGTATGCATACACCTTCTATCATGACCAAACAAGACTATCCCCTCTTCCCAGGCCCTAGGCGATACATGCGTCTCCCATGGCTCCAACTGACTACCTACATTAGCCTGGACATGAAGGCCATCCTTTCTAGGTGGGGAATCTAAAACCTTGCCATTCATGCCAAAAGATATCATGAAATCCACCTTAACTGGGCGGCCATGGGTGCACTCGTAGAGCTATGGCATCCACAAACCCACACCTTCCTCTTTAAAACCTTCGAAGCCACTATCCTATTGGAAGAAGTTGAGTTACTATTAGGCTTGAAGCATGTGAGAAGGGGCAACGAGGACGAGATGGCGATCATGCCAAGGAGCATTACGAGCAAGGAGGTGCTCGAGAGCTTCATGAGCGAAAGGGCGGCCTGGGACGTCCAAGCCGGAAAAGGTGTGAATCTACAAAAGCTAGCGGCTTGGACAAAGAGGGAGATACCGAAAGTGGAATATGACGAGAGACTTGAAAAGGTAATGAAAGGGTTCGCCATATGCCTAGAGGGTGTGCTCCCCTTTCCATCGATGGACAATATGCTTGAAGAGGAGCAACTGAGTGCGGTATGCGGCATATGGGAAGGAGAGAGACTGGGACCGACGATGCTAGCCTTCCTCTACAGCAGGCTTACAACAGCGAGCTTGGGTAGGCCTCTCTATGGCTCCATGTTATTATTCACTTGTTGGACTGATTTTCACTTTAAGTTTGATGTGAATAACGAAGCTACCAGCTCATCCTGGATCTTTTCCAAGAGCCCGCTCTGTTATATGGATGGCTTAGTAGGCTTAGAAAGGCGCGTGACAAACCGCGTGCCACAACTGAAGATGTGGGTAGATTGGCATGATCATCTCCGAAGCATGCCCAGGAATGCGTTCACTTGTACTCCAGTGCCACTTCTAGCCAAGGACCTACGGACGTAGCTAGCACCCGGTGTGGAATTACAACTGATCAGGACAACTGAATTCGTGCTCTACAACCCACACTGATGCCTCTCCCAACTCGAGCTTCCACTGCGTGACTTCGAGGGGTCGTCCCATCTACCGCCGATCAAAAGAAGGGAGATCGGTACCAACAATGATGGAGAAGAGGTGGACACCATCAAAGCACTGTAGAAAGTTTGCTCTTTCAGGCGGCCGGTCCCACATGTGGAGGAGGTGGAGGAAGAGTGGATCAAATATGAAAAAGAAGTCATAAAATTATGGTCCAAGGTGGCCGTTTGTAAACCGCAAAATTAAATCCTCAATGAGAAATAAATAGCATCATTTATACAGCCTAATTGCATTGCCTTTCATGATTGTATCATCCAATACACTTAGATTTCTCCTAAAAAATTGGCCCTCGAGTGAGCTTCTTAAATCGCGACGGACACAGGCGTTGTGCTTAAGAACGTGATCCGTGACCGCCTCTGCCATCGCACTTAACCTTAAATTGCGACCATCTTCTTTATCGCGTTTCAATTGTACTTCAAAATTCAAAAATTGCACGCCTTAAACTCAGCGTCGGGGCAATGATGGCTCTATGAATCGCGACGACGGCCCCCGTCGCGTATTAAATCACTGACTCAAAATCGTGACAACTGTGTCCGTTGCGTTTTAAACATGTTACAGAAGCTACATATCACATGAGGCTGCCTCCTTTCCACTCTTTTGACTCCCTCATCTCTGAGCCCTCTCACACTCCCTTCTCCTATTTCTCTCATATCACGAACTCTCTCACCCTCATCTCTCAAACTCTCTCTTTACCGATGACGAAGGTGGCGGAAACGAAGCGCCGGCATGTAAAGGGCACATCGGCAGAAGAAGAGGCGGTGGTGCTGGCGTCGGCGACGGTGATGGAGGAGGAAATGGTGGAGACTTCCGGGACGGCGGTGAGGATGATGGTGGAGGAGCTCCTCGCCACAGGTGAGGAGCTAGCAGCGGAGGAGGCTCTGGCGATAGCGGCACCGGAGGAGGAGGAGGAGGAGGCGCCCGACAGACGGCTCCGGCAAGGAAGGAGAGGGCGCGAGGCTCCCCCTCGTGGTGACACGGTGAGTGTCACATCTTAATAAAAGTCTATTTATTGGAAGTGACAGAAATTAAGCACAAGAATTAATACGAACATT
>CM024755.1:77348825-77548825 GCA_014218235.1 Colocasia esculenta | reverse complement strand
AAAAAAAATCCAAGTCTAAAGGATCAGAACAGGCAACCCGGGGTTCAAAATCTCAAAATGGGATCCGATCGACGTGTCGTTCACTCCGACACACCGGGTGGGTGAAATTAACTGTGCGAACTGACGGAATCCGAATTGTATTCCCGTTTGGTTGGGCATTCAAATGATTAATCTAAAAAAACCTCAAGTCTAAAGGATCAGAACGAGCAACTCGGGGGTTCAAATCCAAAAATGGGATCCGATCGACGTATCGTTCACTCCGACACGATCGGATGGGGGAAATTGACATGTGCGAACTGACGTAATCCGAATTGCATTCCCAGATTGGTTTGGCGTTAAATGACTAATCTAAAAAAAACCCAAGTCTAAAGGATCAGCAAGCAACCCGGGGTTCAAATCCCAAAATGGGATCTGATCGATGTGTCGTTCGCTCTCCGACACGACCGGGTGGTGAAATTGACGTGTGCGAACTGACGAATCTGAAATTGGATTCCCCATTTGGGTGGGCGTTCAAATGACTAATCTAAAAAAAACCCAAGGTAAAGGATCAGAACAAGCAACTCGGGGGGGTCCAAAATCCCAAATAGGGATCTGATCGCGTGTCGTTCGTCCGTCCGACACGCCGGTTGGGTGAAAGTGGCGTGTGCGAACTGACGGAAATTCAAATTGGATTCCCGGTTGGGTGGGCGTTCAAATGACTAATCTAAAAAAAACTCAAGTCTAAAGGATCCAAAATTTTCTAATTAAACTTGAGAATAATCACATGTTTTAAATTTAATTTTGAAAATAATGTTTGTATATTAAATTTTTATTAATGTTTCTCATATTATTATTTTTTAATATAGGATCCTCTGGCACCTGACGATCTTGAGGCGGGGACTGCGGACGATCCAGCAGACGTGTCTTGATTTTTAGCATTTATTATTGTGTATGATTTATATTTGTTGTATTTTATGGTTTTATGTTTTCATTGTGAGTACCTGTTATTGTGGAATGCATGAATATTTTAACAGGTTTTGTAATTTATCATTATTAATTTCTATAATTTTAAAAATTATTACTTATTTCCGATGGGTTTTCAGACGGATTTATCCGTCGGAAATTTATAGTAGATCGACGGCACTTATCCGTTGGCATTTCTGTCAAAATTCCGACGGAATAAGTTCCGACAGATTCTTTCCGTTGGAAGTTACCGACATATTTTCTGACGGTCTTCGGGTCGGAATACACTGACTAATTTCCGACATTTATAATTTTCCGACGGAATATTCTGTCGAAATTTTCGACGGATTCGTATTTCGTCGGTAATTTCTGACCAAAAATTTCCGACGGACGTTTTCCGACGACCGTTCGACGGAAAGTTTTCGGAAGGCACCCTTTCCGACGAATTTTCGTCGGATTTCCGACGGATTTCCGACGGATTATGTCCGTCGGAAATACCACTTTTTCTTGTAGTGATCCTCCTTTCAGGAGCGAGGCTCCTCTTCTCTGACTGTTGCTTCTTCTTCTTGAGTTGGAGGTCTTTTAGGACTTCTCTAATAATAGCTTCACTCCTCTGCCACTGAAGTTTTGGTCCATGTATTTCCAATGAGGGAAAATCACTCTTCTTCAGGTTCCTTGATCTGATTGGCTGACCCATCTTTTCCATTAATTCTCCTTTCAAATCTATATCCAGGTGGACGAAAATCCTTGTCAATAAATGACATAGGGAAGGACACTGTCAGCTGGTTCTTCCTATCTCAAATGGCTCTGCAGCAGACTTCATTCTTTATATAATCACCTGAGCCATGTTTATTTCTTGCTTTGACGGCCAGAACATCATGTCTACATCTCCTTAGTGCATGATGAAAAGTGGCACTTCTTGGCACTAAAATCTAACAAACTATGAAATGAAGAATCATGTTGAATGCATTGAACTGGATTGATATGTATTACTTCCATCCTTCAATTGTATTCAGTTCCTATAATCCCTAGCCCCTTTGCATGAATGTCCACGGATTCAATCAAATTGTGCCCGACTGTGACACACCGAATAGCCTCTCCAAAAAAATTCAGAGTGATGAGAATGGAGGTACCTTTGACTGTGGTGGTGAGAGAACCATCTTCCTTTGTCTTCAAACATGTGTTGAAAGCCTTCGCCAGATGCGGATAACTTGGTTCTGAGACAGTACATCCCTGCCAGCTTCAAACCCTGAGAGCTTCGACCACACTAGGAGAGATAACGCAAGTAGAGTGAATTACTTAAATCTAGCGGGGAACGATAGTCTTATCTTGAAATTTATTATTTAATTTCAACTACTTACAGATATATATTGTTTACCAATTGCACATGCCTAGCTCCCTTCTAAGAGACGTAAATCTCTCTTCAGGTAGGCTTTTGTAAAGATATCTGCTACTGATTTTGAGTATCTACAAATGAATTATTAGTATTACTGTTAGCTACATGATCTCTAATAAATGATATATGACCTCTATATGTTCGTCCTGGAATGTTGTACTGGATTTTTCGTGAGATTTATTGCACTTGTGTGTCCTCACAGCAACGGGATGGTCTTGATGTGCAATCCATAGTCTTCAAGCTGTTGTTTGATCCAAGAGTTGAGTGTAACAGCTCACAGCAGCTACATATTCAGCTTCAGTTGTTTAACAGTGCTACTGAATTTTGCTTCTTGAAGACAGGAAATCAAGCATCTTGGAAGGAATTGACAACCACCACTGGTGCTTTTTCTATCTACTTTGTATCCAACATAGTCAGCATCTGAATATCCAACTAAACTTGTTTCACAAGATTTAGGATACCATATACCTAAGTTATGAGTTTTAGCTAAATATCTAAAAATCCTTTTAACAGATATTAAATGAGATTCCTTAGGATCAGACTGATATCTTGCACACATGCATACACTAAATAAAATATCAGGTCACTAGCGTTTAATAAAGCAAGGACACTATCAACTCTCTAAACAGTTTCTGATCAACTTCTTACTAACTACCTTCCTGATCACTGTCTAACCTGGTAGATGTACTCATTGGAGTGACATGGTTTAGCATTATCAAATCTGAATTCTCAAACAGTTCCTTGGTGTATTTGCTTGACAGATGTGTGTACCTTCATTGCTTAGCTTGATTTGCAATCCAAGAAAATATTGAGCTCTCCCATCATGCTCATCTCAAATTCTCCCTACATGGCTTCTCAAATACTTGCACATGGATTCATCAGTAGATCCGAATATAATATCATCTACATAAATTTGCACAAGTAATATTTTTGACATTTGATTTAATAACAATGTGCTATCTACCTGTCCTCTATAAAACCATGATTTAGTAAGAATGCAATAAGTCTTTCTACCATGCTCTAGGTGCTCATTTTAAACCATATAATGCTTTATACAATTTAAAACATGATTGGAAATCTAAATCATCAAACTAGGAGGTTTGTTCCACATATATTTCCTCCTTTATATACCATTCAAAAAATGCTAATTTAACATCCATTTGAAAAGGTTTTAAATCTACTACAGATGCATATACAAGTAATATTCGAATAGCCTCTAGTTTAGCCACTAGTGCATAGGTTTTATCAAAGTCTATGCCTTCCTCTTGGGAATAGCCCTGAGCAACCAGTCTGGCCTGTTTCTAGTGATAACACCAGCTTCATCCAATTTGTTCCTGAACACCCATTTGGTGTCAATCACAGGATGATCTAGTGGTCTCGAAACAAGGGACCAAACTTGATTTCTCTTGAACTGATTAAGTTCATCTTGCATGGTTAGAATCCAAGATTCATCAGACATTGCTTCATTGACTGTCTTCGGCTCTATTTGAGATACAAGTGCTAAATAATCATAAGGAATGATATTACCTCTTGTTCTTACCCCAACTAATGGATCTCCAATGATGTTATCAATAGGGTGATCCTTTTTGTACCTCCATTCCTTTGGAAGATCATCATGGATAACGTCCTTCTGTTGTAGTTCTTCCAAGGGTGGATCTTCATCATCCTTGATGGTAGATTCTTTCAGCTTCTAAGTAAGTTTATCTGTATCTTCATCATCACTTTCAGATTCCTTTCTTAAGGAAGGGTTAGATTCATAAAAAATAACATGCACAGTTTGTTCAATCAATAAACTTCTTTTATTAAAACTTTATAGACTTTAGGTTTAAAAGTATACCCCATAAAGATCCCTTCATCGGATTTGGGATCCAGCTTACCTATGTCTCTCTTACCATTGTTGTGAATGAAGCATGGACATTCAAAAGTTCTGAGATGGCTGATCTTGGGATTCCTTTTCTTGTACAGCTCATATGCAATCTTCTTCAGGATTGGCCTGATCATTACTCTATTTATAATATAACATGTTGTATTTATAGCTTCTGCCCAGAAGTTTCTTGGAAGGTTATTCTGATAACATGGTCTTAGCCATATCCAACAGGGTTATATTCTTCCTCTCAGCTACTCCATTTTGTTGTGGTGTTCTAGCTGCTTAGAAATTGTGATCTATACCCTGATCATTACAAAATTCTACAAATCTATCATTTTGAAATTCTCCTCCAAGATTTGAACAAATACTTTTGATGTTGAACTTATTATCTTTTTGAACAAGTTTGCTGAACTTCACAAAACTCTCAAATATGTCATCTTTATGCTCAAGAAATGATACCCATATAAATCTTGAATAATCATCAACTATAACAAATCAAAGTTCTTTCCTCCTAGGCTAGTAGTTCTCATTGGTCCAAACAAGTCCATGTGTAGCTGTTCTAGTGGTTTGGAGGTAGTGACTACTGTCTTGGATTTGAAGGAAGATTTTGCATGCTTTCCTTTTGCACATGGCTCACAAATACTATCCAGTCTTGAGTTTATCTTCGGCAGACCTTCTACTAGATCATGTTTGATGAGTTTTCTTATTCTATCCAAGCTGCAGTGACATAACCTTCTGTGCCACAGTTCAGCATTATGTTCTTTACTTGTTGCTAGACAGATGTCTTGATCCTTTAATTCTTCTAGATGTAGTACATATAATTCTTTTCTCTGTTGGCTTCGAAGATAATTGCACCATCCTTGATGATCAAACACTTAGATTCCTGAAACTTGATCTGGTGACCCTTGTCGCACAGTTGACTGATGTTGATTAGATTGTGCTTGAGTCTTTTGACGCATAGAACATCTTCTATCAGGATTCTATTTGGCTTCCAATGGATCCACAACCAATTACAGACCCTTTTCCATTATCACCATAGGTTACTGTACCTTCTTCATTTCTTATATGAGAGAACAATCTCTTGTTACCTGTCATATGCCTTGAGCACCTGCTGTCCAGGTACCACTTTGATGCTCTAAAGCTTCCTTGTAATAAATCAATGAGATTTAGGTACCCAAGTTCTTTTGGGTCCTGGTTGGTTAACTTCTTCATAGTTTCTTTGGGAATCTATTTTAGGTGTTTGATAGTACAAATATTTAGTATGACCTAATTTGTTACAGTGAGTGCAACAAGGAATATTATTTATTATTCTATTCGGCTTATGGTTCTTACTGTTATTTATTTTATAGTTGAGGTTTTGTTCAGCTACGAATTTTGGTGTTGGATAGATTTAAGATGAATTACAGTTTCTTCATTGTCTGGTGGGATATATCCTAAGCCATACTTTTTCCTACATGATCTTCTTGCTCCTTTTAATATTAAGGAAGATAGATTTTAAGATGAATTACAGTTTCTTCATTGTCTGGTGGGATATATCATAAGCCATACTTTTTCCTACCTGATCTTCTTGCTCCTTTTAATATTAAGGAAGATTTTTCATTTGTGAATTTTTCAATTGTGGCCGTTAAATATTCATTATCTTTTGTTAATGTGTTAATTTCACTTTTAAGTTTGCTTGTGATTTCCTGATTTTCTAAGTTTGATATCTTTTCATTTTACTCTTTATATCTTCGCATAGGAGCTCATTTCTTCTTTTTAGTTTAGAAATTATTTTTCTTACTGTTCAGTTTCAGATTTTAGATCTGAGTTTGTTATTTCGAGACATGCATAATTTTTCTTAGTTTTTTTTACAGTTTACAGACATCTTTATATTTACTATATAATTCATTAAAAGCATCTTCTAAACTATCTGAATCTGATTCATTGCAAGAAGTGAAGGATGAGTCAGAAGTTACCTTATCATCAACATTTCCCATGAAGGCCAAGTTGGCCTTTTCTTCTTCTTCTTTGCTCAAGTTTGACTCACTGTCTGAGTCACTTTCGTTGTTCCATACAGTAGTCATGGCTTTCTTTTTATACTTCTTGAATTTCTTCATGTTGTCCTTCTTCTTGAATTCTGTTTTCTTTAGTTTTAGACACTCTGTCTTGATGTGTCCAAGCTTCTTGCACTCGTAGCATATCGGTTCTAATCTGTTGACTTCTTTGCCTTCAGATCTTTTGAAGTCTCTACCTTTCTTGAAATATCTTCTTCCTGACTGGCATTTCTTTTTAGCTAGAATGCGTTGCAGTCTTCTGGAGAGAAAGGCTTCTTCATCTTCACTGCTTTCATTGCTTTTGTCACTTTCTGATTCGCCATCAGATGTGTCTTCTGTGGCCCTGAGAGCATTGTTGTGTTTCTTCTTGCTAGAGGATTCTCCCAGCCTTTCCATATTTATCTCATAAGCCATCAAAGATCCAATGAGTTTTTCAAGTGACATTCTCCTAAGATCGTTGGCTTCTTCTATGGTTTACTTTTGGAGTCTATGAGGTTGGTAGGGATCTTAGTATTTTCCTTACCATGTCTCCAATTTCATATGTTTTTCCAAGCCCAGCCAAACCGTTGGTGATGTCTGTGAATCTACTGTACATTTAAGAGATGGACTCTCCAGACTGCATTTGAAATCTTTCGTATTGAGCTACCAGAATATCTATTCTTGTTTCTTTTACCTTGTCAGTTCCTTCATATGTGAGTCTCAAATTTTCCCACATTTCCATAGCTGACTTACAAGCTGAAATCCTATTGAATTCTTTCTTACTGAGCGCACAACACAGTATACTTTTAGCTTTGTTGTTTTGAGATATTTTCTTCTTATCTTCGTCTGTCCATTTGTCTTTATTGTTGGTGACCAAGAGGTCTCCTTCTTCAACAATTGACCAAAGTTGGAAATCGAGACCTTGAAGGAAGAATTCCATCCATGTCTTCCAGTAGTTGTAATCTTCACCGTCGAATAGAGAAGGTTTGTTAACGGACTGACCTTCTACATGACCTTGAGCTACCATTTATCTTTGCTCTTCAGATCATGAGATCTACTTACTTGAAGAGACTTGGCTCTGATACCACTTGTTGCCCAGATAGCAAGCCCAGAGGGGGGGTGAATAGATTGCTAAAACTTCTTCTTGCGATAATACCTATACTCTTGACAAACAACACTAAGATCGATAGTTAGAGTTAGTGTTAATCAAAACAAATATAACAATCACACAGACAACATAAATTTTTATCCTGGTTCGGATCTCCTATCCAAAGGAGTTCTACGTCCAATGCCCAAACAACAACTTGAGATTCCACTAAACAATGGTACAGTCCCCTTAAGGACACTTACACATCTAGCAACAGTTGGCCTTCTCTTCTCTACCAGAAGAGGGATCGATCCACCTGATGCAACAGGTCTTCTCTTCACACCCGAAGAGGAATGCTCACAGAAAAATGAGTTGAAAGAGAAAGGGCACAAGACCAAGCTTATAATCACTGCTTGATCTAAGGCGAAGTCTGAGGGACACACGATTATTACAAATGGACTCTCTCAGATCAACACAAGCTCTCAAAGGCAATGCACTATTCTACAGAGAGCAAGGAGCTACAGAAAGTTGGAATGGAGGAGCTAGCTCTTGTTGTTCTACAGGTGACTAAGATGTTCAATCTTCTCAAGGGTTGAAAAAGTTCAAATGAGATTGGAGTCACTAGTCTTCTTTTATCTTCTTTGAAATAATTTGACCGTTGAAGTATCCGTTGAAATATCTGTTGTCTCACATCTTCATGCACGATGGAGTGTCTGGTTTAAAGGAAAGAGCAAGTGAGCCTACAGCCATTAATGCTCGGATAGACATACATACTCAAGGAAAGATTGTATGAATCTTCTATCATCTTGTCAGGTTGACAGGTCCATCTTTGAGACATGTGTTTTCACCGGAAATCTTGCACACAATAAATGCTGACACATAGACAACTTATCTCTGTCTAAATTGTCAGTCAACATTAGTAGTTGTGATGTATGAAGATACACCAGAAGATAAATGTCATTCTCTCATTGTGACTTTGTGTGTTATAGGCAAGATAGGTAAAAGATATATCGTGCAGAGATTTGTACTGTCACAATAAATGTTAGAGAACATGGGATACAACATACTTTCGCGGGAAAACTTGAAATCCACAAAATTTTGAAATTCATTTGAATATCATGTGGAATGTAACTAAAGAAGATTTAAATGAGAATGTTTGACAGCTGTATAAAATATAATCATTAATAGAGGGTTATGTATTTTGACAGGCTGTACCCAGAGAGAGTCGATGTTGATATTAAATCAATGATATAATCATACATCAAGTGATAATATAATCTATGTTGAAATCAAGTCGATGTGAGTATAATCCATGTATTAATGAAATCGATGTTCTGTACAAAGTCGTTGTTTAATTGAAGTCGATGTACTGGGAAATCGTTGTTTGAAACAAAGTCGATATAACCATGAAGTCATTGTTTCATATGAAGTCGTTGTTCTACTAAAATCATTGTTTAAGTGAAGTCGTTATAGAGATGAAATCGTTGTTTCGTATGAAGTCGTTGTTTAAGTGAAGTCATTGTAGAGATGAAATCGTTATTTCATATGAAGTCGATGTTTGAGTGAAGTCGTTGTAGACATGAAGTCGTTGTTCTAACGAAATTGATGTTTAAGTAAAGCGAAGCCGATGAATCAACCAAATCGTTGTTTAAGTGAGACGAAATCGTTATTGCAATAAAATCGATGTTATGAAGTCGTTGTAACAACCAAGTCGTTGTTTAAGTGAAAATGAAGTCGTTGTAGCGATGAAGTCGATGTTTAAGTGAAACAAAATCAATGTTTCTATGAAGTCATTGTAGCGACGAAGTCGATGTTTGAGTGAAACAAAATCGATGTTTCTATGAAGTCGTTGTAGCAATGAAGTCAATGTTTAAATGAAACAAAATTGATGTTTCTATGAAGTCGTTGTAGCAATGAAGTCGATGTTTGAGTGAAACAAAATCGATGTTTCTATGAAGTCGTTGTAGTGATGAAGTCGATATTTAAGTGAAACAAAATCGATATTTCTATGAGAGTCGTTGTACTAAGTGAAGTCGATGTAAAACTGAAATCGATGTTCTTTTGATGAAATCGTTGTTCTATCAAAGAAGTCAATGTGTACTTAAACAAAACATATGCATTGAACTTCAAATAACAGTGTGTGTAGACAACTTACAGATTTTACTTGAATTATTGTCTGTGGATAAACTTCAGAAAATGTTGTTAGGAAATACTTCTCAAGATTTTGTTAATCACCAAAAATACATATAATTAATAATAAATTATATGGAGATGGACTGATCATCACTCATCTGCAGCATCTGTCTACGTATATCATCCATCTCAGACTCTCATTTACGCAGCTGCTCCAACTCCTTCCGCATTTCATCCATATCTGAGTCCCGTATGTGCGCCTCTGTGCGCAGCTCCTCAACCTCCATTCTGAGAGTGTTTTCGATGTTGCTGATCTGTTGGTGATAGTTAGAGGAGTTCAACCCTTCTCCTGTCCCATACCATGTGCGATGTGTCTCCCGACTGCCTCCGTAACAAATGCGACCAGATCGATCATTCCCCATAACTGAAACGAAAGCCTCCTAAGCGGAAATGGGAGTACTCCCACTCTCACTATCTAGTGAAGTAGCAGACAACTGAATCATCCTCTCTTGCATCAAAAATTAAAAAAATATATTTATTTACAATAAAAAAATATCACATAAATATTAATTCTAAGCTTTAAAAATATACTTACATATTGACTCCTCTCGTCGTCTATCCACTGCTCAGTACTATCAGGTAACTCTTTGCATCTGCCATTTTTAAATATCTCCACACGATTGGGTTCACGATCATGGGCAAGGCACTATTCACATGTGTTGAAGAGAGTAAGAACTAATTAAATATTAAATTGACAGTAAATATTAACTAAATATTTAACTTACAAAATCATCCTTCAATTGATAATGACTCTTCCTACCCTTTCTATATGGCATAGATTGATGAGACCGATTTGTCTTATTACGATCAACGATATTCTGCCATTAAATATTTTAAATGTTAAAATAAAAAATGAAGATGTACTATAAAACTTTATTATTACCTGCTCATCCGAAGTGTTACATTTTTCACACATTATCTGCCAATCATGCAGATTAACACCAACTAGAACTGAGGCAATGGCATCCTTGAAAGACTTGCCTGTATAATGCTGTATAGAGACAAAACAATTTTAGTTCCACATTAAAAGTAGTGAAAATAAATGTGTGCTTGTAAATAAGACATATTACTTGTAAAAAAATAACCTCACTAAATTAATAGAGTGATATCTTATTGAATAAAATTACTATGTCTATCAAGGTCAAAGATCATATATATACATGGATCAAGTTGATGAGGAGACTCTTCATGCAAAAACCATTTCTAGGAATATGGAAATAGAAGAAGAACCTCAGGAAAGGATTTCAATCATCAAAAGGAAAAAGGTCTCCATCTATTTGTGAAGATACAGAGCTACCTCTAACCAGGGAGTTCAGATTGTCCTTAGCTAGAAACAGAGTGATCACTCCCATTTAGCTTTTTGCAAAGTAAAAGACAAAATTGCCCACTTGCTTTTGCAAAGGGGCAGCAGCCTTCTTTGCAAGTTGCATTGGAAAAGCGCTTGGAGCCACTTTATTCTAGTTTTTTGATCTACCATGGGGCTGATTGAGACCACATTCATGGTCTCCACAGCCTCCTACTTTTGGACATCTTGTCCTTCCTTTTCACAATATTCTGATTCCAACCTCCTCATCAGGGAATTTCATATTTGCTGCCCCTACCCCTTGTTTACCAAGTTACCATTGATGAGGAAATTAAGCCTGATGCTTCCCTGGATGGAAGGCCATGCACCCCAAAGCACCACCTTCATTGCCGAAACCACCCTTCCATGTCAACGCAAATTAACTATCTTGATAACAATAATATAATAATAAAAAGTGAACCAAATCAATGTGCAACAATATGTTATTATTCTACCAGGAGAAGAGAGAACCATTCAATAAACATAAATAAGTGAATGCATGCCATGATTACATATGCAGGCTGCCACCCTATAAATGGTAAGAATCAACAACTTCTAGAAAAAAATCTAATGCCTTGGACATCCATTTTTCCACATGATCTGCATCTTCATGTCCACATTCCAACCCCAATCCAATAGAAAAATGAAAGGGGGTTCCATAATACCAAGGTAAAAAGGAGTCCCACACATATATGTACTGCTCTTCGCCAAATATGGCAAGGTAAGCCACTATGATTTACCATCAGAGAATGTCATATTAACATCTTCCCCCATTCAAGTAACCCTTTTCCACAAGCAGCAGGTAATGTGAAAAAACAGAGATGAGAAGCCCAACACACCCCTCTTTGACAGGAGGAAAAGAATGACCCTTCACTTCAGTTACAGCTTTGCAAATGTTAACACTATCCTCCACCCCCCACACCCTTCATCCAAAAACAAGAACCAAGGATCCTAACATCAAATCAAAAGCCCAACTCATCATGAAGCATTCTTCTTTCATTGCACTTCAGATTCTGGTGCCGCTCTCTTCCTGCTGACTGCTGCCAACTACAGTGTGGAAGAACAAGAGGAGTATATGAGTGAGTTGAATAAAACAGGCATTGAAAACCCCACTTCTGGGACGTTCCACACTATTGATTATACTATATTGTTGACGAAAAAGCTATAGATGTGTAAAAAATTTTAGAAAAAGAAGATTATGAACAAGTCAAGAAGATTGGGTGATCCACCTAGAAAAATTGGTGTATTCAAAATCCAATGTTGAGTAGTTGTTATCAGACGGTGTGTAGACCAGTCTATCATTCCAATGTAGATGTATCATGAGGAACCAAATGTTGAATTAGCTCAATGGTTTCCACTGACAGAGTAGAAAGCAATGATGGGCGGTTTGGGCCATTTACATCAGTTCAAGAACAGAAATGCCCCTGTTTATGGTCAAATGATCACTTGCTTGTTTTGAAAGGCCAAATTTGACTTGCCATCAAACTGAGTGCTGCCCACGTCAAGGGCATCCCTGTCTTCAAGCCATAAGCATAGTTAGATTAAAAAAAATGCTAGAAACCACAACAAATAAGCACAATTATTTGTGTAAAGGATGGGAAGTGGGTGCAATTAGATTCTCTAGAAAGATAATCTGACAACTGAACTCTTTGCCTAATTAAGATGTCTTCCTAGTTTGAACTAATGACTCATTGTTTTATCGTTGGTGAATGTTGAACGGTAAAATTGTGATGAATGTATACCAAGAGAAACCATGATAACCCGTCATATAATGGTCCGATGGGTTGGTTAGCTGAAGCCTATTTTGGCGGTTAACTGTTCAAATGACCCATGTACAAAAGGGTCGTTGAGCCTTGAAGATCGAATGTTGGTTATCGGTGGACCTGATTTCAACAGATTATCAAACAGCCTACTCAGAGGCCAAGTAAATTGTGATTTAAAGTAACCCCAAGGTTGCTTAAATTACAAACTTATTCGGAGGTTCTTCTCCAAGTTCAGCAAAGAAATTCCGGCCCTTAAAATGGCGCCCGGTTTTCCGGTTAAATTAAAATACGAGGGAGAACATGTCTCCGTTCAAAGTACAAGCACAGAAAAATCCGGAAACACAAGGTCTATAGACCGAGTACAAAGAACTGGCTCGAGGAAGAACTACGAAGCTTGGAAAGGCAGTCTTCAGTCGGGCAGAACTCTGAGAAAGGAAAGAAAACTCCAGCACCTCCGGCAGGAACAACTCTTGTAAATGGGGTGTGGGGAGGGGGGGGGGTATTTATAGAAGATCCCCTCGCCTCCCCCCTCTCTCCATCGGTTAGGAGACCCCTAACTGATGGTGACCTCAAATGAGGTCACCATCGGTTGAGAACCCCAACCGATGGTGACCTCATCCTTGAGGTCACTATCGGTTAAGGGGAGATCTCCCCTAACCGATGGTGACATCATCATGAGGTCACCACCGGTTAGGGGACCCCTAACCGGTGGTGACCTCATGATGAGGTCACCATCGATTAAGGGGTGCTCTCCCCTTTAACCGATGGTGATTCACCATCGGTTAGGGCGATGGAGCCCTAACCGATGGTGACCTCACTTGAGGTCACCATCGGTTAGCCCCAACCGATGGTGACATAACCCCATGTCACCATCGGTTGGGGGCTCCCTCCCCCAAAGCGCATGTTAGGGGGCCTTCCCCCTATAAAAAGACCTCCTATTCCCCAAAGGCGAGAGGTCGGTTCCCCTCCCCAAGGTCCCGGCGAAGCCCTGTTGGAGAAAATCCAGAAAATAGAAAAGAGCATTTGCTCATTCCAAAAGTTCCCTCTCTTCTTGTTCCCAACCCCCCTGCTTGGTGTGCGAAGGTACTAATCCCATCTTTAGCCTGATAAGCCAGGCACGGAGAGGAGAGTCGGCGCAAATCGTCATCGGCATTCCTTCTTCCCCCTCATCTCCCCACAACGAGCAAGACTCTGTGGGGGATATTCTCTGGGGTTTAAATACCATCCATATCGAGCAAGACTCTACGGATATACGGTATTTAAATACCCTTGTTTTCGTGCTCTAAATGCCTCCATATTGAGCAAGACTCTATGGGTATGCGCATTTAGATGCACATGTTCTCCCCGCCCATCGAGCAAGACTCTGGGATGGTGGATTTTGTGCTAATATGTATATGTTTTCTTGAGAAGACTCTGCCCAAGCGGGGATTCTGCCCAAGAACATATTTGTATATTCACAAATTTGTGTTCTTATATATATGTTTCTTAGAGGAAACTTTGCCCAAGCGGAGGTTCTGTCCAAGAATATATATATAAAGATCACAAATTTGTAATTATACATATATGTTCCTTGAGGAGAACTCCGCCTAAGAAAAAATCTCTCTCCGGGGACGTATCCATATAACTACAAACCCTTGTTTATATGTATATGTTTCTTAGAGGAGACTCTGCCCAAGCGGAGGTTCTGCCCGAGAACATATTCGTATATTCGCAAATTTGTTTTCTTATGTATATGTTTCTTAGAGGAAACTCTGCCCAAGCGGAGACTCTTCTAAGAATATATCCATAGAATTGCAAATTTGTGCTTATACGTATATGTTTCTTAGGAAGAACTCTGCCCGGGCAGAAACACCCTCTAAGTTCATATCCGTATAATCACAAATTCGTGTTTATATACATGTGTTTCTTAGTGGAGACTCTGCCCGAATGGAGTTTCCGCACAAGGACATATTTATATAATCATAAATTTGCCTACATATGTATATATTTCTCAAAAGGGATTCCGCACAAGCGGAGGTACCTTTCACCGGATACTTTGCTTAAACAGAGACACCGCTGAGAATATATACATAAACTGCAAATTTATGTTTATATGCGTATATGTTCCCTAGGGGAAATTCCCTTTAAATGGATATTCTTCCCGAGGACATATTTATATAATCATAAATTTGCATTCATATGCATATACTTCTCGAAAGGGAGTCTGCGCAAATAGAGGTACCTTTTACCGGATACTCTGCTCAAACAGAGATACCGCTTGAGAATATATTCATAAATTGCAAATTTGTGTTTATACACATATATGTTCCTTAGGGTAAAATCCCTTCAAGCAAAGGTTCTCCCGAGGATACGTGCATATAATCACACGCTCATATGAATATATCTCTATGAGGACACTCTGCCTAAGCGGAGACTTTGCCAAATATATATCCACATGCTCATAAATATTGTGTTGATATACACACATCTCAAAAAAAAAGGAGATAAGGACTGTGTTCAAGCCATCCAAATGGAAGCACATACATATACTCATGAAAAAATTGCATCCATGCGGACAATTTTCGGAAAGAAACTGCAATTTGACAAAGACTTCCATGGAGATATATTCATATGTTCTCCAAAATCATATTCATACGAGCAAGAAATGAGGAGAAAAGAAATTATGCCTCAATTCGGACTTTTCCAAAAGGGATACTGTGAAAGAACCCATATCAAAAATTGGTATAGTAATCCTTCTAATACGGAAGTGTTACTCCAGATCATAATACCCCCAAGTTTAGAATCAAATTTACGGGTATATACCGTCTACAATGATAATCTTCATGTTTCACAAATAAAGTTTTCAATCAACCAAAATGTTCCTTTGTCAAAAAAAAAGGGAGAAAAAAGAAGAGAGACCTTAAATAGGTTCACGGGTATATACTCGTTCTCTTCTCAAAATCATATTTTGGACTCCAAAAAGGCAGTCATTTCAAAAAATGAAATACTCAAGCAAAAGCATTTCAAAGTAATAAAAGGGGAAAATATCATAATTAGGATTTTCTGAAAAAAGTGCATATTGTCTCATCCTTGCTATGAATGGTATTCGGGTTAAAACTGGTGTTAAATAATACTAAGAGCTTTTAACTCGATGTAAATGTAACATCGATTCCGATCGATGGAGACAGAGGTCCAGCACATGCTACCCTAATTGTCTGATGAGTATAGACACAGGACTCAAGGAGTTCAGATTAAAAAATAGCTCACCCGTCCGTTCCTCGGACATCATACCCGTCCGTTCCTCGGACATCATACCCGTCCGTTCACGGACACCACACCCGTCCGTTCCACGGACACCAAAATTCTTCCTCCGCATTGCGCGGACTCTTTCTTCTATCTGTTAGACAGGCTAGCACGCCCCGTAATACAAAAAATCAAAGCATGTGAAATGAATGGAATACATAAATGAATGAAATGAATGAACCAAAATCGATGAAAGAATAGGAAAGGAATTTTCCCCATGTCAACAACTGGCACGCCCAATGGGACCTCTTCTCACCATTCATAGCAAAAAGGATGAGACCTATATATAATTTTTTCATGAAAATTCTAATACTGATATTTTCCCTTGAAGGTACTCAGGAAGAAAAGCAAGTCACAAGCTGTTGAAGATGGCCGTCACTTATGGACCGCTCGTCGTCAACAGCCACGCCAGGTTTGGCTACCTGGCAACTCTGATCGTATTCGGAGACTTCCCTGCAGTCGTCGGATCCCCTTTCTTCTTGGGAGTGGTCCCGGCCCGTCAGGAGGAAGATACCATCCAAGGTTCCTCCATTCATAAGTCAACAAAGAAGAATGGTAGGATGCATGCCAACACCAAAGTGCATCCTGCTACTGTCAACAAGGGTACCTCGATACCCTTGAAAGCTGATGATGTCAAAGAAAGCAAAGCTCATTCAACTCAAGTTCGGACCTATTCGGTCCATATGATTTCATCCACAATTGTTGCTCCCACCTCTTCACAACGGGGGCAATATAAATATCATAAAAGCAAGAGACCGTCTGCTGCCACCTCCAGATCCGGCAAATCCATTATGGTCGGAAGCCTGCAGGTACGTCTTGACGGTAGTCTACCTATCACTCCCCGTGATAGGAATGTTCCAAATATTTCAACCTCGAACCACTTCTCAGCTCTACAGTGGTTCCGAAGAAAGCATGAAGACTCCACGGTAAAAGCCGACGCTAAGCAAAAGAGACAGCATTTTACCAAGTTGAAACAAATCTGGGTTCCCAAAAAGTAGTCCAAAAGTTTAATAAAGATCAAGCAAATGCATCGAAATTGGTTCAGAGGAGAAACAACAATATTAAAGATACTCCTCTTCAAAATGCTGGGTCTGAACACCCCAGAGGATGGAAAAGGAAAGGTATATACAGAAAATCAAATTACATCTCTCAAGGCCCGGAGAATACCCAGGTAGTCAAAGAAATTCCAACTCAACAATCCAAAGCTCGCATATCGGTCTTTGACCGTATATCACGAATCTCAGTATTTGGTAAGCCGAGGGCAATTCCCAGCACCAGTACCCGTCTGTCAAAAAGACGACGAGTTACTTAGGCAGCTCAGGAAAAACCCAGGCTTATAATTTTCTCATGTTATACTACTGGAAGGGATTCTGGCGAAGTTGCAGAACAAATCGCGGAGGCCACTCTCAATATTCCTACAGAGGTCATCCATCCCAATACTAGGCAATTTGCCAGAAGAACTCGCCAACCTGGTGGGCAAGCTGGCACGTCTAGCCAAGTTCTCCCGCTAGTTGGTACTCAGCACGAAGGGACTCAAATTCCCTTCATTGAAGAAACAAATATTCAACTCGAGGAAGGTGGACCTTCTGCCTCCACTGGTCATCCCGTCATCGACTTGCCAACAAAAGAAAGTTTCCAAGCAATGTCGGATGATGATAAATACGAAGTCATGCAACAGTGGCGGTCTGAAATGACCTCACTCGTCAATGAAATGAGACGATTGGCGACTTCAAGCCATCGACAATTTATAGAGCCGGTCTCTATTCAACATCAACAACAAAGCCAGTATCCGGATGGATTCATCCCACTAAATAATCCAGCAATTTCTTCAACTGGTCTTCTCCCTTAGGCTACGGGTCTGGATATCAACGACCCATCTAATATTATGCCTCCTCAAGTGGAAGCATTGCAAAATATTGCCATACAAAGGCATGAAATAAAGAAGATGGTTGAGGATATGTTCGCCCAGCAGTGTGAGGGTATTCAGGCTATGGGCTTATATTCTGTCCCGTTCCCTGTACATCATCAACTCAAGAAGCTGCCAGAAGCATGTCCCAAAGTCCCAAAATTACCTAAATATGATGGGCACGGGGCACCGCGAGAGCATGTGGCTCATTATATAATTGCCATGGGTGATCTCGCATCTGATGAATCATATCTCCTCAGGTATTTCGCAACTTCTTTAACAGGGGTTGCATTCCAATGGTATTCAAAACTTAAGTCTGGTTCAGTGGCTGACTGGGCCGATATGCAAAAGAAATTTTATGACCGTTTCCAAACGGCCGAAAGGAAAGTCTCTCTCGCTGAGTTATGCGCCCTCAAACAAAAGAAGGGGGAGTCGGCGATTGACTTCATCCGAAGATGGAGAGAGCTTAGCATGGGATGTGACAACCCTCCCGTCCAAGGAGATGCGGTGACCATCTGTCGAAGAGTTCTTACCACAGCAATCAATGAGAAACTCTTGGGGGCAAATATCAGGAGTTTCGATCAATTAAATTTCACTGTAACAGAAATTGAGATGTTCTTAGCTGAACAAGCGGCTCATGCATCTCATAAGGGTAAGGTCACTAAAGAGCGTAACCCACCGGCGAAAGAGGTTAATACTGTTGACTTCTTTCCTGGCAATGAAGCAAAGGGGGCAGCAATCCCCACTGCTTCAAAAAAGAAACCGGAACCAAAGGTATCTCCGCCTACATTGGCTGAGCGCATGAAGGTTCCTTATTCTTTTAGAAAAGAGCATACCAGAAAGCTCTTCGATCTCTGCCTTGACAATCAATTAATGTCACTGCCAACACCGAAGAAGCCGGCAGATGTCAGCAAAATCAATCAACCCAATTATTGCCCGTATCACCGTATGGTGGGGCATACAATTGAAGATTGCTATGTCTTCAAGAATGAGGCCCAGAAGATAATTCAAGAAGGCCGCATATCCATGCAAAATGGTCTGGTTGATCCTCCACAGCCTCATGCTTGGGATTGGCCAGAGCAATCGGTCAATGTCATCCATACAACGGAACCAGCCACAAGCTCAAATAATCTTGAGGCTGGTCCTTCATGCAATCCGCCTCAAGATACTTTTGGGGCTCATTCTCCGCCAAGATCCAGGCGTCAAGGTACAAGGAAAACAATGCAAAGAGTTCAAAGGCAACTCCATCAACTGCAACAAGGCCAACAAGAGTTGTGCCAAATTATGCAAAGTATAGAAAGGCGCCAGGGCGGTCCTATTCAAGAACCCTATTTTCCTCAAGCTCCTTTTGCTTATCCACCAATATATCCGGAGCTTCCTCCTATGTCGCCATTTCAAGACCCAATCGGGTGGTTTTTTGAAAATCCTCCAAATCCTGTCGAGCCGACAAGGCCATATTCTTTCCTTCGGCAGCATACACTGCCACTCTTCCGGCTATGTTTGCGATCAGGATATATGGATTATCTAGTCCCAGAAGAATTAAGACCCAACTATTGCCCATATCATCAACTGGAGGGTCACGTCATTGAAGACTGTCCAAATTTCAAAGAAGAGGTGGAAGAAATGATCCAGCGAGGACTCATCAATATGGGTAATCTTCTGGTTAATCCCCCACAACCTCATATTCAGCTACCACCGAGTAAACCAGACAATTTGGACCTTATTCGGTAAATGTCATTAATGCATCTGGGCTTCATGAGCAAGAAGGGCAGCCACCTATGCCGCATCCATATTTATCTAGCCAATGGCATGATAACCAGCGTCCTCTACATCAACGCTCATTCGCCTTGAGAGATACCAAACTCATATTTGATAAACTCAAAGCGCGAGAGCTGATAGAGGTGTCTAAGCCTGAGCCTTATGTCTCTGTTGGAACGCGGAAATTTCTTCTTTTTTTTTCGATCCACCTCTCCTATCTTCGAGATGGATCTTTTGCGTGGGCGTGCCAGACTGTTTGCGAGAAACAGACAAAGATTATTTTATGAGGATTATTGGGTGCGAACCCTGATACCCTCGAATTTATTTTCCGCGCGCGCTCGCGTTCAGGGCGATTGGAGTGGTCGTGTACTGGACCGTTCCCCACCGACCGAAGTCGATGTTTCATTTACATCGAGTATAACACTCAAATACCTTCGAATGAGTAATGTTTGTTAAAAGACCGTATGCCGAAATTTAAAGAAGAAAAGGCAGATGACAAATGAATTTCCACAACTTTATTCAAGCATGCTCATGTCATTTATATTTATGACATGACGCTCACATTTACATGTACGCCTTTAGTGGGGTTTTGTACCTCCACTGGGCGTGTATATAACAAGCCAAGTACATGGACGTCGACGACAGGGTGTATGTGCCTCCGTCGGACGTTTACACGATGGTGGGTACATATGTGTTACCAGTGGGGTGTTTGTGCCTCCATAGGTTAACATGCCTCAACGTGTGCCTTTTTACGACACCGGAGGACTTAAACATATGTGCCTCGACGTGCGTCATTTTACGACACCGGAGGGCTTAAGTACATGCCTCGACGTGCGTCGTTTTATGACGCCGGAGGACTTAAGTACATGCCTCGACGTGCGTCGTTTTATGACGCCGGAGGACTTAAGTACATGCCTCGACGTGCGTCGTTTCATGACGCCGGAGGACTTAAGTACATGCCTCGACGTGTGTCGTTTCATGACGCCGGAGGACTTAAGTACATGCCTTGGGGGTTTTATAACAACCTGTGGTGTCTCCGTGTGGGCGAACGCAGGAGGGCTCGACCACGGAGAGGAAGCACCAACGGGTGTCGAAGACCTCCCCCGACTCGTGCAGCCTATACAAGCTCACGCACGGACCACCTTTGAGCACGGGCAGACTCTGGGCCGAGAGGCGTGTGTTCGGAGCTCGGAACCGTTCTATGGCCCAATCCGAATCGTCAATGGTATATCTTCAAATGGGGGTATGCCCCCCTATTTATAGGGTTTGAGGGGGGCATACCGGCGGGGGTACCCTCCCCGGCGGAGGTCTCCGGGCGCGAGCGTCGAGGCAGGGGCGCGAACCGGCGGGGATGCCCGAGAGAGAGAGCGAACTGGCGGAGGGGGTCGCCAGTCAGGTACCTGACCGGCGCCCCTCTTGGCTAGCAGAGGGGGGCCGCCAGTCAGGGACCTGACCGGCGGCCCTCCTACTGCGCAGGGGGCCGAACCGGCGGCCCCTTGCTCGCGGCAGGGGGCCGAACCGGCGGCCCCCCCTGCGCGGGGCAGGGGGCCGAACCGGCGGCCCCCCTGCTCGCGGCAGGGGGCCGAACCGGCGGCCCCCCCTGCGCGGGGCAGGGGCTGACCGGCGCCCCCCTGGCAGGGGGCCGAACCGCGCCCCTGCAGGGGGCGCGAACCGGCGGCCCCCCTCACTGGCAGGGGGGGCCGACCGGCGGCCCCATGGGGGCCTCATTGGCCCACCACCTATTTAAGGTGGGGCCTCCCTCCCTTCTCTTTCACTTTTTTCCGCGCTTTCCGGGAGAAAACCCGGGAGAGAGCTCTTGTGGGCCTCCCGCATCCGGTTTGTTTGTCGACGGCCGTGCCGTGCACGTGCACACGTGCGCCGCTTTCGCTTCTCCGGCCGTCCTACGTGCGTTTGTCCTCGTTTTCGAGGAACACGTGCATTTGATCGTTCGGAACCCATCGGCTTCGGGCGCGACTCCGCACTTCTCCCCGGACGTGGATTTCTTGACATCCGGGGTACGTACTCTTCGTCGACGAAGACTTCTCGGGCTTCTCGCTTCCGGGTCGCCGTGGTTTAGCGCGGATACTCGGACTTGTTGGTTTCCGACGTCCGAGCGGGGGATCGGGAGTTTATTCCCGATTCTCTTAGGGCGTATCCGTCGCCCGGGGTTTGTTTAGGCCCCGATATTTTTCGGGTTCAACAGTCTCTCAAAGGGAAAAGCAATTATCTATCTATTGTGAATATCATTCCATAGCCATACATCCTACCAAAGATTGCCCTGATCTCCATGACTGGATCGAAACAAAAATTCGAGAAGGAATAATTGATCAGGAGGGAAACATTTTAATTCCTTCGCCACAAGCATATGATCCAAGCCCAGGATTTCAAACCTTATATCCACAAATATGTGAGTATTATCATCATCAATTGGGCTATGGACGACATAGAAGCAAGGCTGATCTTGAGCAATTCAGAATTGGCCTGTTTCGATATAGAAATGGAATGTCAGAGGAAACTGCGGCGAAGCCAATCTCGCAGCAAGCTGAGGAGTTTGTAGATGATTACTACCAACTCCCTCCTGAAATTGTTGAAGAAGCAATCAACTCAACCTTTCAGGCACAAACCTCAGAAGCTGAATGGGTCACTGTTGGCCCTCGAAAGTCAAGAAACCCTAGAAGACCCGGCAATTCTGCCACCAAGGGTCGTTCTAGCGGAAAGAACATTTCCAAGCCGTCTCCAGAGCAAGAAGTGATAAACTCATTAGATGCTCTACAAATGAAAAATAGAGAGAAAAACAGAAGAAGAAGTGAGAAAAGAAAATTGAAGAAACAAATGGAGCATAATGCGACAGCAGAAGCTCCTCAGCAGCTATCAGTTGTTCAAAGACTTCAACAACTAATTGATGAGCTGGATGAATATGTATCTCCCAGGCCCTCTGATAAACCCACGCTCGATCAATACATCCCATGGGATGAGATCGAGCGAAAGAGACGGCTCCGGGATTGGCTACTTCACATCCAGCATGAAGCACTACAAGAGGAGGATCTCCCTCCCTCACCAAGCTTGAGTCTCTTTAATGAAGGTGCTGAAATTACTATGGAGCAGTTGGACTCTATGTTCGGCTCTTTCTCTTGCTACATGGTGTTCATCCCTCCACCGAAAGAATTGCAAACCTCTACAATTGATACTACTGCACAAAATGAGGATAAACCAACGACGCTCATATACCAGCGTCGGCCTGCAGGTAATTCAAATCGCCATTCTGGGAGAGGTCATGGAAGGCGGCAAAAAGCGGCGTCTACTATCAAAAGCCAGATATTGCAAATCCAAATAAGATTATACTCTTTCAGGGCGAAGAATCAAAGCCTCTGCCCGAAACTCAAATCCGGGCAGATTCTTATATCTTCGACCCTTCAGATGAAGAAGAAGGATTGCCCGATATAGTTTCCCAGTCTGAAGATAAGAACCTAAGTCCATATGCTTCATCAAATGAGCTGGACAACGTTCCTCCTCTCCCCAATGAGAAATTATTGGGTCCCCTCTCTCAAAGAAGCTTGTCAAACCAAAGGAGCTGTCTGGGTCCTTGCCAAGGGAATCCTCCCAGTTGGACCAAACACGCGCCGAGGCTGACGATAAAATTCTTCGGCAATTGAAATCACTTCCTGTCAACATTACTGTATGGGAAGCGATTGCCTAGAGTAAAGATTTGAGAGAAACTCTCGTCAAAATACTCCAAGAGCCAGAAACCTATGAAATTCATATGGCCAATTTCCAAGCTCAAGCTTATGAAGCCCTGGCGGCAAATGTCACCTTCACTGATGAAGATATGCTACTATCTTCTTCATATCATAACCGTCCCTTATATATGAAGGGTAAAATCAACAGCATTCAATTAAATCGGATCCTGATTGATCCAGGGGCATCCATCAATCTGATGCCCTACAAGACCTTTCAATCTCTATATCTTATGCCCTATATGCAAAAAGTGAAGGATGTGAAGATCACAAGATTCAATCAGAATTTAGAGAAAGCTATCGGAAGGGTCACCGTCAACTTAACCCTGGATGACTTTGTCACCAAGGTGACCTTTTTCATTATTGATGCTAATACAACATACAGAGTATTGCTCGGGAGACCCTGGCTGCATGAAAATGGGGTTATTCCGTCAACTCTCCATCAATGCATTAAATATGTAAAAGAGGGGAAGCAGCATACAGTCTTCGCCGATCAAGTCCCGTTTCGGGAAGATGAATGCAATTTGACAGATGCTCCTTTATATCTCGGAGGGCCAATCCCTCAACCCTTTGCCCTGTCTAAAGAAAAGGGTAAGCAAATTGAATGCACAAATAAAGATCGTGAAACTGGCAAGCTTTTTGTGGTAAACCAAAGCTTAGCCAAATCGCCTGCAAAGAACTCTCAAAGCAAAGCAGTCCGTCCAGAACGACGGAGTATCAATTATGAAGCTGACCACATAAGTCAAGTTATTAATGGGAGCATTCCTTTACCTCCCAATTGTATGCAAATTCATTCCATGAAACAAGAACAAAGTGTCAGACGGTTGAAAACATTCGTCGTCACTTATCAAAGAAAAGAAGAAAGAAAGAATATAAGAAAGTCAGCAAGGCCGATTCTCTTCTATAAAGGGGAACCAATCCCTCAAGCATGCATAGGAGATGATTTCAGCTGGAAAGATAAAGCCCATAACCAACTTGAACCGATACAAGAAATGGCTGATATGCCATAAAATATTAGAGAAATGTGCAAAAAGCAGAACATCCCTCAGGAACAAGATGCTTCCCGGAGGGGTTTCTTCAAGCAGTTATAGGAACCTTCCCAAGTCCGAGGACAACCTCCGTTCTCTGGGAAAGATACAAGAGGGTTAGGCTATGATACCAAATCCTCCTATACAATGAATGTTGTTGGGATACTATTGGAAGTCAGTAGCACAAATCAAGAATGCTCCAATTCCAGCTCTCAAGATACCACTTCTGCTTCACTAAATGAATTATCAAATGAAGTGTCGCCCAGCAGGCGATCATCACTTATAAATTCTGAAGATGTAAACCTCTATGAAGTCTACGTCGCCAGCTCTGATGACGAAGAAGATTTCATAGATCTCCAGCCAGCTCCCCAAGAAATTGAAGACGGTGGGCAGGCCACTATTGATGAATTGATTGAATTCAATCTCGGGAATCAAGAAGATCCCAGGCCAATTTTTATCAGTGCCATTCTTGATGAACAAGAGAGGCAATCTTATCAAGCTCTCTTGTTGGAATTCCATGATTGTTTCGCTTGGAACTATAAAGAAATGCCGGGACTGGAGCCAACAGTTGCCAAGCATGAATTATCTATACTTCATGCGGCCAAGCCCGTCAAACAATCTCAAAGGCGCATGCGACATGAACTGGAGCTGAAAGTAAATACTGAAGTCGGCAAGCTCTCTGAAGTAGACTTCATCGAGCCATGCATATATCCAATTTGGCTTGCCAATATTGTTCCAGTGAAGAAAACGAATGGTCAAATTCGAATATGCATCGATTACAGGGACTTAAATAAAGCATGTCTCAAAGATGACTTCCCAGTTCCAATCACTGAAACAATGGTGGATATGACCACCGGTCATGAAGTTTTGTCTTTTATGGACGGGTCTTCAGGCTACAATCAAATACGAATGGCGATCAAGGACAAAGATCATACTGCCTTCAGATCACCTAAAGGTATATTCAATTACAAAAGAATGCCCTTCAGCTTGAAAAATGCAGCAGCCACATATCAAAGAGCCATGACCAAAATATTCAATGAAATGATTCATGATGTAGTTGAATGCTATGTGGATGACTTAGTCGTCAAAACAGAAAACAGGAAGACCATTTATATGGTCTTCGCCGTGTTTTTGAGAGACTTCGTCAATTCAAGTTGAAAATGAACCCCATGAAGTGTGCATTCGGGGTTTCAAGCGGCAAATTGTTGGGCTTCATTGTCAAATATCGGGGAATATAAATAGACCTCGATAAAATCAAAGCGATCCAGCAATTGCCACCTCCTCAAAATTTGACAGAGCTAAGGTCATTCCAAGGGAGATTAGCCTATATCAGGCGATTCATATCCAATCTCTCAGGAAGATGTATGCCCTTCGGCAAATTAATGAAGAAAGATACTCCCTTCATCTGGGATCAAGAATGCCAAATCGCCTTCGAGCAAATCAAGGAATATCTTCTCACTCCACCAGTGTTAGGGGCACCAATTGCTGGAAAGCCTCTCATACTTTATATTGCAGCTATGGATGCTTCTTTGGGAGCTCTATTAGCACAAACAAATGAAGAAGGTAAGGAGCAACCCCTATACTATCTTAGCAGAAAGCTAATCGGTCCTGAGCTCCGATATGCACCAACGAAGAAAGTCTGCTTAGCACTGGTGTTTGCCGTCAAGAAATTGAGGCATTATCTGCTGGCCCATGAAGTTAAACTCATCTCCAAATATGATCCACTCAAGTATCTGCTGAAGCAACCTGTATTATCAGGAAGGCTCGGGAAATGGGCTTTGCTCCTCATGGAATTTGATATCACTTACATCCCACAAAGGGCAATCAAAGGGCAAGGATTGGCTGAATTCTTGGCTGCACATCCAGTGTCAGAAAATTCACCCCTGTCTACTGATCTTTCAGAAGAGGAAACTCTCTCCCCTACAAATGAGAGAGAAAATCAAATTCGGGAAAGTCCAAATCCCGAAGAGGTTGCCATAATTGAGCTACCCTCTTGGGAATTATATTTCGATGGAGCTTCTCGAACTCTTCATTATACGGATGGTTCTACCACCGTCTCTACCAGAGTAGGGATCATCTTAGTGACTCCATATGGAGGAATCTTATACAACTCATGTGCTCTCATGAAGCCATTGACAAATAATGAAGCTGAATATGAAGCTCTAATTATTGGGCTTCAATTGGCTCTCTAAATGGGAATCAAAGGCATACAAGTTTATGGTGACTCACAGCTGGTCATCCGACAAATATTGGGCCAGTATGAAGTCCGTAAACCACAATTGCTTACATACTATACCATAGTCATGAAGCTCAAAAAGCAATTCAACTTCTTTGACATATCCCATATACCAAAAAGTGAAAATTCTCAGGCAGATGCTTTAGCCAAACTGGCCTCTGCCATAAAATTGCCTCCCGAAGGGGAATTGGACATAAGTGTCTGCCACATAAGACTCATGCCGAGTATCCTCGACACAGAGTCTAATATTATAATTGAGGAAGTATACACTATAGAACAAGATACAACAAATGAATCTGAGGATTGGCGCGAGCCAATTATCAAAATCAAGAAAGGTTGGTTACCGTCTGATCGAGCCCAGAGAATTCAGCTCTTACGCAGAGCTACATCATATCAAATAATAGCATATCAATTATATAGACTAGTCCATGAAAAGAAAGGGTCAGTCCTTCTCAGATGCTTATCTCTCAAAGAGGCCAAAATTATTATGAAAGAAGTCCACTCCGGACTATGTGGTGCACACCAGGCAGGAGAAAAGATGAAAGTCAATATCAAGCTAAAAGGCTTCTACTGGCCTACCATGTACGCGGATTGCATCCAATATGCCCGTACATGTCATCAATGTCAAGCATTTGGCCCAGTGCCAAGGAAATCCCCAAACATATTGCATTCCACGGCGCCAACATGGCCCTTTGTTGAATGGGGTATGGATATTGTGGGACCATTCCCACCTTCATCTTAAGGCCACAAGTTCATATTGGCTGCCACAGATTATTTCTCCCGATGGGCTGAAGCCATCCCGCTACGTGAAGTGACAGGTGAATCAGTAGCCAGATTTGTCAAGCAAAATATAATTTACAGATTTGGGACCCCTCATAGGATCATATCCGATAATGGGTCACAATTCCGTAACAAGACAATATGTCTTGGCAGCTAAATTTCATATTGAATGGAGAACATCCTCAATATACAATCCACAAGCCAATGGGTTGGCAGAAGCCTTCAACAAAACCCTTTGTAAGTTGCTCGCCAAGATAGTCGACAACAGGAAGCGGGAATGGGGAGAAAAAGTTCATGAAGCTTTATGGGCTTACCGAACTGCATACAAAACCCCTACCGGATGTTCGCCTTTCTCCCTAGTTTACGGAGCTGAGGCAATGATTCCTATAGAAATTGAAATGACATCCTATCGGGTGGCAATTCAATATGAACTTCAAAGTCAAGATCAAGATCGAATGGAAATAAGACTCGAAGAGCTCTCCAATCTCGAAGGGAGACGTCTTGAAGCATACAAACCCCTCCAAGCATACCAAGCTAGAATGGCTCGTGCTTTCGATAAAATGGCAAGACCAAGAGCATTCAAGCAAGAAGACCTCGTCATGGTTAAATGCAGAGAAGCAATGGCTGGAAAGTCATGTGGCAAACTACAGCCCACTTGGCTCGGCCCGTATATCGTCACCTTGGCCTATGAAGGAGGCGCATATCGGCTAGTTGATCATAAAGGTACTGTACCCTTTCCCCAGCTCAACGGGAAACACCTGAAGTTGTATCATGCGCCAGAACATGAATTCCCTGGCCAGCCACCAAAACAAAAACTCAATCATCCAAAAGGGCACGAAGCCGAAAGAAAATGAAAAATGGTGAAATGAAGTTTGCTATAGATAGGGACAAAGGAATCAAACTTCCACCTGTCCGTCATATACCCTAAGCATTTCAGTCCCTACCGAGCATGAAGCCAAGGGCATTCCATGTACAAACCCAAAAAAAAGCAATGAAAGATGGAGGGTTATTTTGCGTATCCCGCCAAATGAGGTTCCAAGTTACAATGATAGGCCATGTTCAAATACAATCCCAAATCTATAGCCAGCAAACCACAAAGGTAGGCTATGTCAAAACCAAACTTCAAACCCATAGCCAGAAAACCATCAAGGTAGGCCATATCCAAATCCATAGCCAGCAAACCACAAAGGTAGGCTATACCAAACCCAATTCAAAACCATAGCCAGAAAGCCATTAAGGCAGGCTATATTCAAATCCAAATCTAAATCCATAGCCGAAAAACCATAAAGGTAGGCTATATCAAATTCAAATCCAAAACCATAGCCAGCAAACCATAAAGGTAGGCTATGCCAAATTCAAATTTCAAACCCATAGCCAGAAAACCATCAAGGTAGGCCATATCCAAATCCATAGCCAGCAAACCACAAAGGTAAGCTATACCAAACCCAATTCAAAACCATAGCCAGAAAGCCATTAAGGCAAGCTATATTCAAATCCAAATCTAAATCCATAGCCGGAAAACCATAAAGGTAGGCTATATCAAATTCAAATCCAAAACCATAGCCAGCAAACCATAAAGGTAGGCTATGCCAAATTCTAATTTCAAACCCATAGCCAGAAAACCATCAAGGTAGGCCATATCCAAATCCATAGCCAGCAAACCCCAAAGGTAGGCTATACCAAACCCAATTCAAAACCATAGCCAGAAAGCCATTAAGGCAGGCTATATTCAAATCCAAATCTAAATCCATAGCCAGAAAACCATAAAGGTAGGCTATATCAAATTCTAATCCAAAACCATAGCCAGCAAACCACAAAGGTAGGCTATGCCAAATTCAAATTCCAAATCCATAGCCAAAAAACCACCAAGGTAGGCCATATCCAAATCCATAGCCAGCAAACCATAAAGGTAGGCTATATCAAATTCAAACCCAAAACCCCAAATCCAAACCTAAACTCCATGCCAAAGCCTATATCAAATACCCAAAACTAAAAACTTGAATCCAAAAAAAAACAAACCCAAATCTCATACCAATATCCAAATTCAAATTCAAAATATCACAAAGATAAGCCATCATACTCACATTCAAACCCATTTCACAACCAAACCTTCATTTATTTAACTACCTGAACCAGTCAAGAGCTCATTAGTCAATTCAAAAAAAAAAAAGTAAAAGGGGTTGTAAATAGAGATACCCCAATATACTCAAGTATACAATTCACAATATACTTGAGGGTAAAAAGATCAAAAAATTCGGCTGAGGTGAAAACCCAAAAGGGAACTTCAGACAAAAATGGGTAGCCCCTCAACGTGAAAACCTGAAAGGGCGCGTTGGAAAAAGCTAAAGAGGGCCAGTCTTGGTGAAAACCCGAGAGGGCGCTGAGATTGGTAATGTAAAAAAAAGGGGGAAGGAAAATAAAAAAGGAGGACTTTCATTGTCCTTCACCTTATATTTATACAAAGAGCAATTCTACGCACAAGCCAGACAAGAAAGCAAAACAACAAGTTTGCAAAGGCAGGAAGCCTTCTTCCTCTCCAGCCGTTCAAATCCAAATGTAAATCCCTATCCCAGTCCCAAGCCATCAGGGATGGGCCAAATTTAAAGCCCAAAGAATAAACACCATTCCAGAGCCTATTCAAAACCAAGGCCAAAGCTAAGTCATACCCAAATCTCGTATCCATATCCAAACTCAAGTTCAAATACCACAAAGGAAAAGCCACTATATTCATGATCACCACCCATTCCACAACCAGATCACCACCCATTCCACTACTCAATCCTCATCCATTCAACTAGCCAAGGCAGTCAAGTACTCAACAGTCAAGTCAAAAAAAAAATGAAAATAAAAAAAGGGGTTGAAAATAGAGATACCCCGATAGACTCATGTATACAATTCACAATATACTTGAGGGTAAAAAGATCAAAAAATCCGGCTGAGGTGAAAACCCAAAAGGGCACTTCAGGTAAAAATGGGTAGCCCCTCAACGTGAAAACCCAAAAGGGCGCGTTGGAAAAAGCTAAAGGGGGCCAGTCTTGGTGAAAACCCGAAAGGGCGCTAAGGCTGGTAATGTGAAGAAAAAACAGAAAAGAAAAAGGAAAAATGAAAAGGAGGATTTCTCAGTCCTTCATTCATACATCCACAAAGTTACAAGTCACCACATTACAAAGGGTGACAGATATCACATACAAAATAGAAAGGAGATCAAAGACAGCAAGCTCAATATACAAGTATTATGCTGTAAAACAAAGGCAGGAAGGCTTCTTCCTCTTCAATCGTTCAGCATCTTTGGCTTTAAAAGACCTGGACCGGCGAGAATCATCTCTGCTGTTAGCAATGATGGCCTCCTCTTCGGAGTCTTTGACTTCATCTCTGGCATCCTGATCCTGAGAAGATCTCGCCTTACCAAGCTCGTGTTCTAGTCGGGCAATATTCTCACTTCTCGCAGCCATCCTCAACTCTCGTGTCTTCCGACGCTTGCGCACTTCAGCAACCCGGAAGTCACCATCATCAATATCGCTGGATAAGGAGCACATGTCACTCTCCAAAGCATGGATCCGCTGATCATAAGGAGCCCAGGCCATATTGACATGGCAGCAATATGCTTTATTCCAAGTGTCATTGACAAACTTCATCCAACGCTCCTGGGAGATCCCCATGCTAAAGGCAGACTCGGTATGTTTTTCGAGGGCCTGCCGGATAATCTCAATAGGTGACGGATCTGCTGAGTCCACCAATTCTCCTATTCGGCCAATAAGGAATTGCCAACAGCCATCATCATCAAAAAATGGGGCTGGTTGATCCCTTGTGGGCCATCCTATACCATGTTCGGAACAGGAGCCAATTTCTAATGGCGGAGACCTATCTTTGTCTGAATCTGGTGCAGCATCTGCCAGAAAATAGCAGCAAATAGCAAGAGAAAACAGTTAGCAGAGAAAAGTTAGCGAAGTTCCAGATGAAAGATACAAGGCATGAAGTCTAGCATATTTCACCTGGAAAGGGGTTTTCACTTCCCTCCTCAACCTCAGGCTCCGAGGGTTGAATAAAATTTGATGGCCCAGGATAAAATTCTTGAGATGAACTGGGGAAATGTGATGGATATGGGTTAAATTGTTCCGCACTAGATGGGAATGTTGAAGGCTCAAAAGTGTGATCTGTTTGCTGGAATCCTTCACCGCCACTTGCGGCACCTCCTACTTGAAATGCAGAATGAAATGGAAGTTGTAAAAATGGGCTCATAGCAACCCCCCCAAGGCGGTAAAGAAAAATCTGTCGCGGAGGCTGAATATGAATCCATTGTCCCCCATTTGAAAAGCTGCTCGCAGAATCCTTGCCCTTGTAAAGAAAATACAACAAGGAAAAGGTCACCATGAATAATACGAAAGGAAAAGAAGAGGAAAAGTCAGAAAACTCTATATGAGCTCAAGAAAATAGGCTCACCAAAAAAAGCCACCTCTGCAGCAGGTTCCTCGACAGGTCTTGGGATATAGACCTCAACAGGAGCGGAAGAATATTCTTCTGCCGAAGCTCCCAGCTCAGTATATGTGAAACCTAGGTTGTCGCCATCCACTCCGGCCATCCCAGAAAATTCAAAGCGAGAAGGAGCTTCGTTATCCTCCTCTTCCGGCAAAAAGCCTGCAACTGCTTGTGAGGTGCTTCCATGTTCTTCTCCATAAAGAATAGAGGGACTCTCAGGCGAGGAATTATGCTCGTCTAAGGGAGCTGGAGCAGTATCTGCTTCATGCCCCTCATCATCTGAAATGGAAGCATCTAGAAGGACAAGGCATATGTATTAAAGAAAAAATGCCACTATGAATAGTGATAAAAAAAGGAGAAAGAATGACAAAGAGTATACCACTCAAGGAAGCATAGGAGACCTCCTTGGCTTTCTCGGTCCTTCTATTGCTAGAAGTGGACGGGATATCGGGGTGAGCCCTACTACCCCCGTCTCCATCAATCCTCAGTGCAGAGGTGGCTAAAAAAATTGAGATGAAAATGTTGAAGAAAAAAAAAGGAAAAAAAAAAAGAAAAAAAAAGAAGAAAAGTGGATGGCATACCCGTCGATTCTGATGGAGGTGTTGGCACCAACTGAGGGAGTTCAATGCTACAAGCACTACCCACTTTCTTCATAATATTCAGAACATCTTGAAATGTCGCGGCATTTTCAAGCCGGGGGATATATTCTAAGGGGTCGGCATTGCCAATAACGGTAATGAGATGCCTCTCCCATTTTGTCCATCTTGGGTGGCCAATGCTCTCCGGAGGCAGTTTCATTGACAAAGGAACTATGGGAGAATAGCCGCAGTCAGATAGTAAATGACTCCACCAGCAATATCTTGACGACTCATTGCTGGTAGCTGCGGCCTTTGTCCAGAAAAGCTCTACAGGTGCCAGGAGTGATGTTTCTCCCTGATAATAGTGCCTATCTGTCTCAGTGCTGACTTTAGTCGGCGCTTTGGCACCATAACGCTGCTTGTATGAGGCGGCTATGCTGGAGAAATGTTGATCCAGGTACTCCCAGTTGATATAAATCAAGGGCAGGCTGGTCTTCGCAAGCCGGGAGTCCTCCTTCTTCCTTATTTCACGAGGAGCAAGCCGGAAAATACTGCTCCGATCAAACCACCACCGAGCATAAAATATATCCATACGCCCCACTGCTCCCAGCGCAGGAAGGGCATATGCAGAACTCGTCTCCGGATGGCGGAAGTAATTCCACCAACTTGCCGCGATCATATGAATATTATGACCGTGATGGAGTCGAAGCAATAATGGAAATTCCGCAGATGGTGGAATAGATTGATCATACCCGAAGTTTGTGGCAAATCGCGAGGGATAATAAGGCTCTGTAACGAGAGTAGACCCTGCGCGATATACTAGCACTCTGGGTCGGATGCAGCATAACCAGTCCTGATATATGGACTGGCTAGAATCATCATTACCTAGCAAATGATATTCAATCCCGGTTGAAGTTTGGGTACAATAAGGCCTGGTGCCTCGGGATATATTGCTAAATTGAAGCAGCCATTCCTCATCATTCGGAAGGAAAGATAAACTCGAGCAAGCACCCATCAGCTCTGTCAGTGAATCCCCAGCAGGTCGATTCTTGAATAATAGAATTAATGGGGCCGATGGACGAGGCAAATCAATGGTCTGACATAGTCCCGGCAGCAGAAGACCAGCCCAGGCACTCAAATAATGGGTGGGCAATTATGCCTTTCTATCCCGAGGATTCGGGTGTGTGCTCAAAGACCCCAGCCCATGGAATATGTTCGCCAAAGCTACAGGAGCCAGGGCAAGTTGATGACCCTCGGCCAGAAGACAAGCGGGGTAGATTAACCCCCGCCGAAGATATTCTTCTTCTCCATGAGGAACCACAAAACTGGATAGCCAGTAAACCAAGTAAGCAACCAAATAGGTGCGGTCAGGCAGCCGCCGAGGATTCCATCCCATATCTTTCGGGGCACAGATATATCGTCCCTGGGAAGGCTTCTTCATTTCCAGCTGCTGATAGTCTTCCTGACAGTGGCCCTCCACTGAAAAACTATCAAAGAAACAAAATGGCCCATTATAAAAATATCGGAGCCAGGCATTCAGACTGACTCTCATGGTCGAGGAAGAAGAAGATGCTCCATCTTTCTTTCCAACACGGGCCAGATCTCGCCACACCTTCGTCAAGAAGCGAAGGCTATATGAATGAACATATCGGCCGGAGCTGTTGCTGCGATGACTGTGTAAGTCATTTAGCACAACTTCTTCATAAAACAACCCAGATATTGGCAGACCAGAAATTTGGTGAAGACTCCATAAATCAATAGAAGTCTCACCCTCGCTGTCCCGAAAGTGTTCCACCAGGAGCTGAATCTCTCCACCAAAGCTCGAAGAATACCCGTGTAACATGGGTAATCATATAATGCTGCCTCGACAGCTCTATAAATGCCTGACATTTTCAAAATTTCACCATAATGATGCAAAACACCTGTCAACCACTCTGTGGCTCCATAGCGGAAAATGTGGGAAGGCACAACTGACCAGTGGCCATACCAGCTGGCAGAAGTATAATCAACAATCCGGTCCAGAAGGCACCGGATATCGTGACTTCCGGCAGCATACCGAGAGTCACTGGGCATCAGATAAACACCATTGGTCTCCGCTGCAGCCTTATGGCGATTCTGCAAGCTCCAAATCGCCGGAGAAATCTTCCGCGACTGAGTGTAGGAATCCAGGTCACGGCAGAAAGGGCTGAGATCATCAGCCATGGGCATCCTCTTTAAAGAAGTAAATCACAGAGGAAATCTGGGATAAGAGAAAGCACAGGTACCCAGGAGTCTATCCCGGGATTTTAAAATGGAAGATTCTAAATACCGCCTCTCTGCAGAAAGACAGGGATCATTCGCTGTCATAGAAGGCGGGATAAACTGTTGGATAAAGGAGAATAACTCCCTATCTGATGGAAAATGGCTTGGATAGTCTCCCTTTCACACATAGCGATAAGCGCCCTTCCGGCGGCGGATACGGGAGCAGTCTACTTGGCCAGTTGAGGGAAGTCCCTCAGGATCAACTGTTGCTACAACATGGTAACCACTGTCCAGTAAGGACAAGTTGGCCTCCGTGATGCGGGGCCTTGCTAGAGCAGGCATCATGATTCCCTTCGGGACGACCCCATCACGGGTCTTCTGGCTATAAATGTCACGACCCAGGTAGTTCTTCTTGAAAGGCATGATAGAAGCCTGGGAAGCACATGCAGAAAAGAAAATGAGAAGGATAAATAAAAGGCATCAAATCCAGCTGAGCAGAAATCCGAGGTAAAAACTGTTGCCCAGTTGACGAGCCCAGAGGGGGGGTTAATGGGTCTTTAAAAATTAATCTAGAAGATACCTGTAAAAAATATTCATATAAACGATCTTCGAAGTAGGTTAGTGATAGTTAGTTTAAATATCAAACACACAAGGAAGACAATCACACAACACAAGATTTATCCTGGTTCGGACCTCCTTTCCTTAGGAGTCCTACGTCCAGTCCCTGAGCAACGACTCAGGATTTCACTAACTAGGGTACAGTCCCCCTAAGGATGCTACAGCATCCAGCTCAGCTGGTCTTCCTTCACACCCGAAGGGAATAGCAACACCCTTGATACCCCACCAGGTCTTCCTTCACAACTGAAGGGAACAACACCCTAGATACCACCAGGTCTTCCTTCACAACTGAAGGGAACAACACAAAGAGAATGAATTAAATTCAAGCCCCTAGATCAAGCTTTTGACAAGCAAGGATCTGAAGCAACTAGAACTAAGAGCAAAGATCTAAACAAGGCACATTCTCAGAACTACACGGGCTCTCTCAAGATTTTCACAAACTAGTGGAGAGCAAAGAGCAAAAACTAAGTGGAATGAGGTTCTTGGCTCTAGACTTCTTCAGAAGAACTTTTTGAATGCTTGAATACGCGATGTGTCTTCTGTTCTTCTGACTTGTATTTATCTTCAATTTGAAATCTAGACGTTGAAGTGTCCGTTGTCTCTCTTTTGAGTAGTCGTTAGACTGAATGACACCTGGAGTCTTGGAAGCTTCCAGTCAACAGCCTTTTGATCACTTGAGCACGCAAAGAGATGAGATCTTCAGAAATATCCTTTGGCTTCTATTTTGTTTAACGTTGTACCATGAAGCTAGATCAGAGGTCTGCACAAATGTCAATCTCAAATAGCAGACAGCTAAGCTGTCTTCAACGTCAGTAGCAATAGACATGAAAATAGTAATTCCAAATAGCTTAAGTCTAAAAGACGTAATCAGAGTAAGCAAGATAAAGGATGATATTGTCTGCATGCATGCAGAGATACGTTCAGAACTCATAAATGCAGGAGTGACGGATAGATATATGCGTGACTTTGACCAGTCAATGCTTCAGGAGATAAGATAAAATCAAGTTGATATAAACTGTAAAGTCGTTGTCTATATGACTTATGAAATCGTTATGAATACTAACAAGTCATTATAGAGAGCAAATCGTTATGAAAACTTATCAAGTCGTTATGAGCTCTAAAGAAATCGTTGTGAACACTTATCAAGTCGTTGTCTATATGACTTATGAAATCGTTATGAATACCAACAAGTCATTATAGGGAGCAAATCGTTATGAACACTTATCAAGTCGTTATGAGCTCTAAAGAAATCGTTGTGAACACTTATCAAGTCGTTGTCTATATGACTTATGAAATCGTTATGAATACTAACAAGTCATTATAGAGAGCAAATCGTTATGAACACTTATCAAGTCGTTATGAGCTCTAAAGAAATCGTTGCGCAAAGTAAATCATTGTGAGCGTTTAAAGAAATCGTTATGGTGACTTATGAAATCGTTATGGTGACTTATGAAATAGTTACAACAAGCAAGTCGTTGTGAGTTCTAAAGAAGTCGTTGTGAATACTTATAGAATCGTTACAACAAGCAAGTTGTTGCGAGTTCTAAAGAAATCATTACGGTAACTTATGAAATCGTTACAACAAGCAAGTCGTTGCGAGTTCTAAAGAAATCGTTACGGTAACTTATGAAATCGTTACAACAAGCAAGTCGTTGCGAGTTCTAAAGAAATCGTTACGGTAACTTATGAAATCGTTACAACAAGCAAGTCGTTTCGAGTTCTAAAGAAACTGTTACGGTAACTTATGAAATCGTTACAACAAGCAAGTCGTTGCGAGTTCTAAAGAAATCGTTACGGTAACTTATGAAATCGTTACAACAAGCAAGTCGTTGCGAGTTCTAAAGAAACTGTTACGGTAACTTATGAAATCGTTACAACATCGACTTGTTTGAAACAACATGACTTTTCAGTCTTATAAGGAAATCGTTATGATTTTCAACAGAAATCGATATGGACTTAGAGAAATATCATGTTGAAAAGATTAAGCTTCAGAGAAGTAATGCATACCTTTTGTTGGCTTGTTTGACCTTGGTATTTTTCCTGTACTTAAGACTTATGAAATATTCATTAGATATAATTGATAAACTCTTGTTTGGTTTTGTTAATCATAAAAAATATATATACATATAAATGTAATTAATTAACATTACATGGGGACAGACTGATCATCAATCTCCCCCTTTTTGGTGATGACAAACTGAACAATAAGCATGGATGAAAAAATATCTGAAATTAGTCTGAAGGTATGACATGCTAATTTTCTTTTCTAAAAAAAATATTGTATTTCAGACATGCCTAATTTTCTCCCCCTTTTTGTCATTGAGCAAAAAGACAATCTTCGACAAAGAAGGAAGAGAGAAAGAGAATAGGAGTACACAAAGAAGGTCATTGCATTAACTTTGAGGAGGTACTGGTAAATAGAAGGCAGGAGACAGAAGAGAGGCAAAATGGGAGATGGTTTCCCATGCCTGTGCTTCCTGCTCTTCAAAGTGAGTTTTAAAGACTCCAAAAGATACAGAGTAGGATGGTCCTATGGTGGAAGCCATCCTTTTGAGATGAAGATCTAGGTGCTGATAGAGAAGATCAGCATATGCATTCTTGTCCATGTTCATCTTGAGGAATCGACGAGTCCCAAAGCTGGCACAGGTGAGGAATTGGTCCATGGTCACAGGATAGTGGTTGAGGTTATCTCTGAGAGCCTTGTGCATAGCCACATACATTTTGTATCTTTCCTCCCAGACTTTGAAAGGGTCATCAACAAGATGAATGGAGTTCATATCTAGGAAAGTAGCTGGAGAAATGGCTGGTTTGCCTTCCCTGGCCTGAGCTTCATTGATTTCAAACAACTGCTGAGCTGACAAGGGGTAGAACTTGGACCATTCTGAGGATGTCAGCCTTTCACATTCAGACAGAATGGGGGCTAGAACTTCAGCACTTACATGCCCCCGGTGATATTCCCTAAATAGGAATCTAGGAAAAGCAACCAGGCAGCCTTTCTGTACTTTAATTCTGCCCATTACTCTGGCAAAATGTTCAAAGATGATGGATCCTACAGAGGACTCCATGACTAAAAAGTGAATTTGAGGAAGGGCATTTCTTCAGGCACTTGGAGGGTAGCAAAATCTACCTGAACATCTGAAGTTTGAGAGATATCCGGAGTTAGAGCTGAAATAGCCGTTCTGAATTGGCTGAGCTGAACTTCTGGAAGTCTATGAACATATCTGTAGTTGTTGAATAGCATGAAATGCCTGATCATTTTGATTTCCTTTTGAATGAAGGGTGCCCAAAGTTCCCTATGATATATCCTGAACCACTCTGATAAGGTCAGGGAGTGGTCCCTTGGAGGGAATCTAGCAGATTTGGCAAGAATGAATTTCTTTAGGAGATCTTGTTACCTTTGCCCTACTGCTCTTCAGTTTTGGAGTGGGCAAGAGAGAATATTTTGGATTTTTCTGATTTTGAAAGAGAAGTGTAGGGTAGAATGGTGTTCAAATGATCTGTAAGATTTGAAAAGGAAGGTTAATGATGGTGGCAAGAACAACTTTGGAAAGGTATTCCCTATACAGTGGGTTATGTTTGTTGTCCACTGTGAGAGAAAACCATAAAGGTGGGTATTTGGGTTCAGAGGAAAGGGAGGAAGTAGAAGTGAGTTTCCTCTTCTTGGGGGCAGGACTGGAAGGGTCTGCCCTGTGAATGTGCTCCCCAACCTTCAGCACAGACCTGAGGATCCCTTCCTCAAACTCATCCTTTATTTGTTCCATAAAGGGAGAGTTAAGTTGGGCGTTTTCAGGTATGATATTGATGAAAGAGGGTGGAGGAGTAGGATGAAGAAAGAGTGGGAAGTAGTAGGGAGGTCATCAACTGGTCCAAGGGAGGGACCAGAGGAGGAGGAGGATGCTCCAGCTGAGGATGCTGGAGGGGCCTCATGTATAGGAGAAGGAATGGAAGTAGAGGAGGCAGGAGATGAGGTGGACTGAAATGGTGTAGGAGAAGAAATGGTCTAGATTGAGGCTTCTTGAATGTTTGAGGAGCAGGAGGTGCTGTAGGAGCTGAGGGTGGAGTTGGAGGAATAGGTGTGTGAGAGGGAGAAGAGGGAGCTGGGGGCTTGGGTGCCAAGAACTCTTCTGCCTCTATCTGCACAGATTCACTCTCCAATGGCCCTGATGGCCCTGACTCTTGCTCAGATGGCCCTGGAGGCCCTTCAACCTGATCAGTTGGCCCTGTTGGCCCTACCTCTTCTGGTGCTGCTGCTGCTTCTGGTGTTGGCCCTCATGACCCATACACATTTTCTCCAGGCTCCTGAGCTTCTGGAGGAGGAGGAGCTTGAACTCCAACTGCCTTGATAATATCCGAGAGCATGCCTTTCATGCTACTCATCTCCTTATTAAACCATTTCATAGCATTTCTGATTTGACCTAACTCTTTGTTGGCTGAAGCTTGGCTCAGAAATATAGAATTTACATCTAACTAGAGAGTACATAACAGCTCACCTTGCACATTCAGCCTTTCAATCACTGGCTTCAAATTTATAACTATTTTCTGTTTGACCTGCCTCTCAAAAGGTGTATCAGCTAGGAGAGGAACTTCAGAGGCAACTTCTTTTCCTTTCTTCTTGCCTTCTTTTGCTGGAGGAGGTTGATCATCATCTGAGCTCGAAGAGCTTGCAATCTCTCCTTCTCTGTCATCCAAATTTGGAGAATCTCTGTGCCTTTCCTCCTGACCATCAACAACTGGAGTTGTTTCTGCTGAACCTTCTTTTGATAGCTCCCCCTCAATAGAAGCATCTTCTTCATTTGATACTTGCTCCCCCTGAATGGGAGCATCCGCCATCACAGAGTCACCCTGAGCAGTTGGGTGCTCTAGCTCTACTGGAACATCTTCCATTGGTTCATCAATGTGGCCTGATGCCACAGCCACTTCAGCAACTCTGCCACTAGTTTCTGGAGCACTAGAGGTGAAAGGAATCGAATCAATAATGTCTGAAAGAATAGATGCAACGACAGTTGAGGGTAATGGGTCCTCAACTGGAATAATGTCCTCTGGGAGAATATCCTCAATTCTCTTCTCTGCAAAATTTAGAGCTAATTCTTCTGGAAATTCGGAATCTGCTACTGATACTCTTTCTTCTTCTACTGCAATTTCAGGCTGAACTTCTGCTATAGAGGGGCCTGATGATTCTGCTGCTCCAACAGCTGGAGCTGAAACTGACTCCACTGGCAATTCTGGAATCATATCCGCTGATCCTATCTCCTGATGAACAACTGAGGTGTCGTCGATGATGGCTTCGCCTTCAGCAACTGAAGCCTTGAACCAGACACCATTTTCCACAGAGAAGCCACTCTTCTTTAGGTTCCTGGACCTGATTGCTTGGCCCATTTTCTCTACAACTGCCCCAGAAAGATCAACACCAAAGTGTTTGAAGATCTTGGTAAGAAGGTGGGCATATGGCAGGGACACATTTAACTTATTCTTGGTGTCCCAAATCTGATCTCTGGCAAATTTCATTCTTTCCATCATCACTGCGGCCATATTTATCTCCTTATTTTGAATGGCCCAGTACATCATGTCAGAGTCGGCCTTTGTGCAAGAAGAAAATGTTGCACTTCTAGGAACTAAGATTTGACAGACAATAAAATGAAGGAGGCGGTTGAAGGCAGATAGTTGATTTATATCAAGCTTGTCGTCCCTTAGCTTGAAGCCCGGCCCTACAATTCCCAAACCTTTCACTTGGGCGTCCACAGTGTGAACCCCACTAAACCTGGAAGTCTTCACATCAAACAACATCTTCAGCAACTCAGGGTCTATTCTAATCAGGGTTCCCTTTACTGAAGAAACTAGGGACCCATCTTCCTCTGTTCTCATACACACGAAGAAAGCTTTTACCAGGTCCGATAACTGACCTCTGAAAAGGTGGTACTCCCGTCCACTGCATCTGATTGATCAAGTCTGCCACGCTGCTCATTCCATTTTTCCTCAGATTAGCAACATCGACTTCTTTATTGCCACAGAGCTTCGTCTTCACAAAGGTAAACCTCTCCTGCTGCTCAGGAGTGAGAAACTCGGCGCTGTAGCCACCCAAACTGCCGGCGATGACTGGTGCGGCCATGGATTCAGGTGGGAAAGTCTCTGGAGGGTTGAAACGGAAGGAGAAGAGAAGGAATCCTCAAGAAATTTTGCGGGAAGGAGGAGGAAAGGTTCAAATTTGCAGAGGGTTGAGATATGAGTTGTTAGGGCATCGGCTCATGCGACAGGATGAAAGGGGAAAAGGTAGACGATGAGATACGAATCGTTCTGTCGTTGATTTTATGAATAAATTAATGCGATGTGGAAAGTGAGGCGTCAAAAGGCGGCAGAAGAAGACAAAAGAGTTTGACTATTCAAACTGACTTCAATGAGAGAGCGGTTACAAAGGATAATTTGAATTTCTTTTGCTTAAAGCCATGGAGGGAAAAATTGCTTAATTCTGAAATTTAATGTGCCAGTTGTAAACAAAAAACTTTTTCACAAATTGCACATGCCTAATTCCCTTCTAAGAGATGTGAATCTCTCTCGGGTAAGGCTTTTGTGAAAATGTCTGCTAACTGACCATTTGTATCAATAAAAGATATTTCAATATTACCATTTGCTACATGATCACGAATAAAATGATATCTAACCTCAATATGCTTGGTCCTTGATGTTGAACTGGATTTTGGTGAGATTTATGGCACTGGTGTTGTCGCACAACAGTGGGATGGATTTGATGTTTAATCCGAAATCTTCAAGTTGTTGCTTTATCCATAAGAGTTGTGTACAACAATTTCCAGCAGCTACGTACTCAGCTTCAGCAGTAGATAGTGCTACTGAATTTTGTTTCTTTGAAGACCAAGATATTAAACATCCTGCAAGAAATTGACAACAACCACTGGTGCTTTTTCTATCTAATTTGCATCCAGCATAGTCAGCATCAGAGTAACCTACTAGGTTAATTTCACAATGTTTTGGATACCATAGACCTAAGTCATGAGATCTTGCTAAATATCTAAATATTCTTTTCACAGAAATTAAATGTGATTCTTTAGGATCTGCTTGATACCTAGCACACATGCATACACTAAATAAAATATCAGGTCTACTAGCTGTTAAATAAAGGAGTGAACCTATCATACCTCTGTAGATCTTTTGATCTACTTTCTTACCATCTTTGTCACTGTCCATTCTTGTTGATGTACTCATTGGTGTTGAAAGTGGCTTGGTATTTTCGAATCCAAATTTTTTTAAGAGTTCTTTTGTGTACTTTGCTTGACAGATGTGAGTTCCTTCCTTTCCTTATTTGATTTGTAGTCCAAGGAAGTAATTAAGTTCTCCCATCATGCTCATTTCAAATTCTCCCTGCATCAACTTTTCAAAATACTTGCAAAGGGATTCATCAGTAGACCCAAGATAATATCATCTACATAAATTTGGACTAGTAGAATGTGTTTGACCTTTGACTTTATGAAAAGAGTACTATCTACTTGACCTCTACTGAAACCATGGTTTAAAAGAAAAGAACTAAGCCTTTCATACCAGGCTCTAGGTGCTTGCTTTAAACCATATAATGCCTTGTGAAGTTTGAAAACATGATTAGGAAATTCTGTGTCATCAAAACCCGGGGGTTGTTCCACATAAACTTCCTCTTTTATAAAACCATTTAAAAAGCGGATTTAACATCCATTTGAAATAATGTTAAATTCAAAGCAGATGCATATGCAAGTAATATTCTAATGGCCTCAAGTCTAGCTACAGGTGCATAGGTTTCATCGAAATCTATGTCTTCCTCTTGAGAATAGCTTGAGCTACCAATCTGGCCTTGTTTCTTAAGATTGCACCAGTTTCATCCAGTTTATTTCTGAACACCCATTTGGTGCCAATGACTGGATGGTCTGATGGTCTAGGAACAAGTGACCATACTTGGTTTCTCTTGAATTGATTTAATTCATCTTGCATGGCTACTATCCAAGATTCATCAGAAAGAGCTTCATTGACTGTCCTAGGCTCTATTTGAGAAACAAAAGCTAGGTAATCACAAGGAATAACATTACCTCTTGTTCTTACCCCTATGGATGGATCACCAATAATATTCTCAAGTGGGTGATCTTTCTTATATCTTCACTCCTTTGGAAGATTTTCATGAGTAAGTTCTTCTTGTTGAAGGTCTTCCAGAGGTGGATCATCCTTGTCCTCAATTGATGAGTCTTTTAGTTTCTTGGACAGTTCATCTGTTTCCTCATTATCACTATCTACTTCCTTTCTCAAGGAAGGGTTAGTTTCATCAAAAATAATATGTACAGACTGTTCAATCAATAAAGTACGTTTGTTAAATACTCTATAGCCTTTGGGTTTAGAGGTGTACCCCATAAAGATGCCTTCATCTGATTTGGCATCCAACTTACCAATGTCCCTTTTTCCATTGTTGTGAATGAAGCAAGGACATCCAAAAGTCCTGAAGTGGCTGATCTTTGGCTTCTTCCCTTTGAACAGTTCATATGCAGTCTTCTTCAGGATTGGCCTGATCATTACTCGGTTGATAATGTAGCTTGCTGTGTTGACTGCTTCAGCCCAGAAGTATCTTGGCAGATCATATTCTGAGAGCATAGTTCTTGCCATATCTAATAGGGTTCTATTCTTTCTTTCAGTGATACCATTTTGCTGTGGTGTTCTTGGTGCTGAGAAATTATGCTCAATTCCCTGATCATCACAGAATCTAGCAAACTTTTCATTCTGAAATTCACCACCATGATCTGATCTGATAGACACAATGCTGAACTTCTTATCTTTCTGAACTTTCTTACTGAAGCTGACGAAATTTTCAAAGGTGTCATCTTTATGCTCTAGGAATGATACCCATGTGAATCTTGAGTAGTCATCAACTATGACAAATCCAAAATTCTTTCCTCCAAGATTGGTAGTCCTCATTGGCCAAATAGATCCATATGAAGGAGCTCTAAGGGTTTTGAGGTGGTCACCACCGTCTTTGACTTGAAGGAGCCTTTGGTGTGCTTTCCCTTAGCACAAGGTTTACATACACCATCCAATTTTGTAATAACCTTAGGTAGACCTTCCACAAGATTCTTCTTCAGCAAATTTCTCATGCCATCTATGCTGCAATGTCCTAGTCGTCTGTGCCATAATTCAGTAGATTTATCTTTATTTGCTGCCAGACAAACATTCTGAACCTTGAGTTCTTCAAGATAGAGCACATACAAATTCTTTTCTCTATTGCTTCAAAGATGACTGCTCCATCCTTCAGTATGCTGCACTTTGACTCTTGAAACTTGATCTGATGGCCTCTGTCACACAGCTGGCTGATGCTAATGAGATTGTGCTTCAATCCCTTGACTAATAACACATCTTCTATGACTGTTTTTCCTTTGTTATTCACAGAGCCACTGCCTATCACTGTTCCTTTCCCATTATCTCCATAAGTGACTGTTCCTTCTTCAGCTTGGAGATGAGAGAATAACTTCTGGTTTCCTGACATGTGCCTTGAGCACCCGCTATCCAAATACCATTTGGATGCTCGAGAGATGTCCTGAAATAAAAACATCAAGTTTTAGGTACCCAAATTCTTTTGGGTCCTGATGGGTCAGTATCATTTATTTTGCCTTTTATTATCCATTTCTTATGTCTTGTTGGGCATGTCGTTATGATATGTCCTAACTTGTTGCAGTGACTACAGCAGGATAATTTGGTTACTTTTTCTATATATCTGAAATCATCTTTGTATGTTGTATCTTGTTCAGGTACAAATTTTGGTGTTGGATATGTTTTAAGATAAATTATGGTTTCTTCATTATCTGGGGGTATATATCCTAATCCATTTTTCTTCTTACCTGATCTTCTAGCACCTTTTAATATGAGGGAGTTTTTACCATTAGTGAATTTTCCTAATGTGCTAGATAACTGTATATTTTCTTCTGTTAGTGTTTTGATTTCAGTTTTCTGTTCATCTGAACTTACTTGTTTCTCTAATTTAGTTATTTGTTCATTCTTAGCTTTTAGGTCTTCACATAACAGTTCATTTCTTCTTTTAAGTTCAGTTATTTGACTTTCTAATTGTTCATTTTCTGATTTTAGATCTGAGTTTGTATTTTCTATACAACTATATTTTTCTTGCTTACTTTTAATAATTTGGTTACTTCTTTATATTTTTCATATAGTTCGTTGAAAGCCTCTTCTAAACTATCGGAATCTGAATCATTACATGAATCAAAAGTGGAGTCAGAAGTTACCTTATCTTCAGTATTTGTCATGAAGGCCAAGTTGACTTTTTCTTCATCACCGCAGGAGCTTGACTCACTGTCTGAGTCGCTACTGTTTTCCCATGCTGCCATCGCTTTCTTTTTGTACTTTCTGAACTTCTTGGAGCTGTCTTTCTTCCTGAACTCCAGCTTCTTAAGTTTTGGACACTCAGCTTTAATGTGTCCTGGCTTCTTACATTCATAACAGATGGGTTCTCCTTTCTTCATTTCTTTTCCATCTGGCTTCTTGAAGTCCTTGTTCCTTTTGAAGTGCCTTCTACCAGATTGGAATTTCTTCTTTTTAGCCAAAATTCGCTGCAATTTTCTAGACAACATTGCTTCCTCATTCTCGATGTCTGCATCACTCACTTTCAGTTGAACTTGCATCTGGTGAATCTTCTTCAGCTTTTAAGGTGTTGGAGTGCTTCTTTCTGCTAGAGGACTCCCCTAGCCTTTCCATGTTGATCTCATGGGCCATGAGGGACCCAATGAGCTTTTCTACAGACATTCTCTTCAGGTCATTAGTTCTTCTATTGCTGTGACCTTTGGGGTCCATAGGACGGTAAGGATCTAAGTATCTTCCTCACCATGTCTCTCATCTCATAGGTTTTACCCAGACTAGCTAGTCCATTTGTGATGTCAGTGAACCGGCTGAACATTTGAGTTATGGACTCACCTGACTGCATCTGAAATCTTTCATATTGAGTGACAAGAATGTCGATTCTTGTTTCCTTTACTTTGTCTGTGCCTTCATAAGTAATCCTGAGCTTTTCCCACATTTCCATTGAGGATTTGCAGGCTGAGACTCTGTTGAACTCCTTCTTACTTAGAGCACAGCATAAGATGCTCTTTGCTTTGCAATTCAAGGAGATCTTCTTTCTGTCATCATCTGTCCATTGAGCTTTCTCATTTGTGACTAACAGATCACCTTCTTCTACTATGGACCAAATTTGATAGTCGTGGCCTTGTAGAAAGTATTCCATTCTAGTCTTCCAGTAAGGATAATGTTCACCATCGAAGAGAGGTCGGTTGACAGACTGACCTTCAAAGTTACCTTGGGCTGCCATGGATCTTTACTCTTCAGATCGTTAGATCCTTTTTCTTTGTCGAAGAGACTCGCTTTGATACCACTTGTTGCCCAGTTGACGAGCCCAGAGGGGGGTTGAATGAGTCCTACGTCCAGTCCCTGAGCAACGACTCAGGATTTCAATAACTAGGGTACAGTCCCCCTAAGGACGCTACAGCACCCAGCTCAGTTGGTCTTCCTTCACACCCGAAGGGAATAGCCACCCTTGATACCCCACCAGGTCTTCCTTCACACTGAAGGGAACAACACCCTGGATACCACCAGGTCTTCCTTCACAACTGAAGGGAATAACACAAAGAGAATGAATGAAATTCAAGCCCCTAGATCAAGCTTTTGACAAGCAAGGATCTGAAGCAACTAGAACTGAGAGCAAAGATCTAAACAAGGCACACTCTCAGAACTACACGGGCTCTCTCAAGATTTTCACAAACTAGTGGAGAGCAAAGAGCAAAAACTAAGTGGAATGAGGTTCTTGGCTCTGGACTTCTTCAGAAGAACTTTTTGAATGCTTGAATACACGATGTGTCTTCTGTTCTTCTGACTTGTATTTATCTTCAATTTGAAATCTAGACGTTGAAGTGTCCGTTGTCTCTCTTTTGAGTAGTCGTTAGACTGAATGACACTTGGAGTCTTGGAAGCTTCCAGTCAACAGCCTTTTGATCACTTGAGCATGCAAAGAGATGAGATCTTCAGAAATATCCTTTGGCTTCTATTTTGTTTAACGTTGTACCATGAAGCTAGATCAGAGGTCTGCATAAATGTCAATCTCAAATAGCAGACAGCTAAGCTGTCTTCAACGTCAGTAGCAATAGACATGAAAATAGTAATGCCAAATAGCTTAAGTCTAAAAGACGTAATCAGAGTAAGCAAGATAAAGGATGATATTGTCTGCATGCATGCAGAGATACGTTCAGAACTCATAAATGCAGGAGTGACAGATAGATATATGCGTGACTTTGACCAGTCAATGCTTCAAGAGATAAGATAAAAATCAAGTTGATATAAACTGTAAAGTCGTTGTCTATATGACTTATGAAATCGTTATGAATACTAACAAGTCATTATAGAGAGCAAATCGTTATGAACACTTATCAAGTCGTTATGAGCTCTAAAAAAATCGTTGTGAACACTTATCAAGTCGTTGTCTATATGACTTATGAAATCGTTATGAATACTAACAAGTCATTATAGAGAGTAAATCGTTATGAACACTTATCAAGTCGTTATGAGCTCTAAAGAAATCGTTGTGAACACTTATCAAGTCGTTGTCTATATGACTTATGAAATCGTTATGAATACTAACAAGTCATTATAGAGAGCAAATCGTTATGAACACTTATCAAGTCGTTATGAGCTCTAAAGAAATCGTTGCGCAAAGTAAATCGTTGTGAGCGTTTAAAGAAATTGTTATGGTGACTTATGAAATCATTATGGTGACTTATGAAATCGTTACAACAAGCAAGTCGTTGCGAGTTCTAAAGAAATCGTTACGGTAACTTATGAAATCGTTACAACAAGCAAGTTGTTGCGAGTTCTAAAGAAATCGTTACGTTAACTTATGAAATCGTTACAACAAGCAAGTCGTTGCGAGTTCTAAAGAAATCGTTACGGTAACTTATGAAATCGTTACAACAAGCAAGTCGTTGCGAGTTCTAAAGAATCGTTACGGTAACTTATCAAATCGTTACAGCAAGCAAGTCGTTGCGAGTTCTAAAGAAACTGTTACGGTAACTTATGAAATCGTTACAACAAGTAAGTCGTTGCGAGTTCTAAAGAAATCATTATGTAACTTATGAAATCGTTACAACAAGCAAGTCGTTGTGAGTTCTAAAGAAACTGTTACGGTAAACTTATGAAATCATTACAACATCGACTTGTTTGAAACAACATGACTTTTCAGTCTTATAAGGAAATCGTTATGATTTTCAACAGAAATCGATATGGACTTAGAGAAATATCATGTTGAAAAGATTAAAGCTTCATAGAAGTAATGCATACCTTTTGTTGGCTTGTTTGACCTTGGTATTTTTCCTGTACTTAAGACTTATGAAATATTCATTAGATATAATTGATAAACTCTTGTTTGGTTTTGTTAATCATCAAAAAAAATATACATATAATGTAATTAATTAACATTACATGGGGACAGACTGATCATCAAAAACAGTATAAAAAATGCTCCGGAATGCAAGGCAAGATTCTACACGAGCCGCGTGTCGTCACTCGTTAATTCCGACACGTGTCCCGTGGGGGGCATTTGTTGAACGGTAAAATTGTGATGAATGTATACCAAGAGAAACCACGATAACCTGTCATATAATGGTCCGATGGGTTGGTTAGTTGAAGCCTATTTTGGCGGTTAACTGTTCAAATGACCCATGTACAAAAGGGTCGTTGAGCCTTGAAGATCGGATGTTGGTTATCAGTGGACCTGATTTCAACAGATTATCAAACAGCCTACTCAGAGGCCAGTAAATTGTGATTTAAAGTGACCCCAAGGTTGCTTAAATTACAAACTTATTCGGAGGTTCTTCTCCGAGTTCAGCAAAGAAATTCAGGCCCTTAAAATGGCGCCCGGTCTTTCGGTTAAATTGAAGTACGAGGGAGAACATGTCTCCGTTCAAAGTACAAGCACGGAAAAAATTCGACAGCACAAGGTCTATAGACCGAGTACGAAGAACAAGTACAAAGAACTAGCTCGAGGAAGAACTCCGAAGCTTGGAAAGGCAGTCTTCAGTCGGGCAGAACTCCGAGAAAGGAAAGAAAACTCTAGCACCTCCGGCAAGAACAACTCTTGTAAATGGGTGTGGGGGGGGGGGGGGTATTTATAGAAGATCCCCTCCCCTCCCCCTCTCTCCATCGGTTAGGAGACCCCTAACCGATGGTGACCTCAAAATGAGGTCACCATCAGTTAAGGGGTTCTCCCCTTAACCGATGGTGAATCACCATCGGTTGAGAACCCCAACCGATGGTGACCTCATCCTTGAGGTCACCATCGGTTAAGGGGAGATCTCCCCTAACCGATGGTGACCTCATCATGAGGTCACCACCGGTTAGGGGACCCCTAACTGATGGTGACCTCACACTACAAAAAAGATAGCATATGTAGACGGCTGAAAATCGTAGTTGTCTACAAAAAATAGAATTTGTAGACGGCTCTTACAAGCCGTCTATATATATTCTATATGTAGACTGTTTCTATAAGCCGTCTACATATGGTGCATATGTAGACAGCTATCGAAAACTGTCTACATAACTTATGTGGACGATTTATTAAGCCGTCTACATATGTTACATATGTAGACGGCTTACAGAAACCGTCTACATATAGAATATATATAGACGGCTTTGTAGCCGTCTATATATCTTATGTAGACCGTTTTCTGTAACTGTCTACATATATTTTATATGTAGACGGCTTAAAAAACCCGTCTACATATGTTGGATATATAGACGGCTTTTATTAAGCCGTCTACATATGTTACAAAAATTAAAATTAATTTATTTACTTTTCTTTGGAACTTTAATTTTATATTTAAATGATGCTCAATTAAAGTGAAATTTTAAACACAAGTTAATTAGAAGGTGATGTATTTTATCATAATTTTAGTTTAAATGTTAAATTAACTTAACTATCAAAGAAAATATATATCTATGTATAATATCTATATATCTATGTATATATATATCTATATCTATATATAATATATGCATATCTATATATAATATCTATATATATAATATATATATATATATATAAATATTAGTATTATATATATATAAAATCTATGTATCTATATATATCTCTATATCTATGTATATAATATCTACATCTATATATCTATGTATAAAAAAGTTAAATATTTATATATAGAAATAGATATTATACATATATATACAACATAGATACATAGATATATACATATATATAGATATATAAAGATATTATATAGAGATCATATATATATAAATATTATATATAGATGTTATATATAGATATATAGATTATATCTATATCAATATATCTATGTAAAAAACGGGCGCGGGCCGCGGGGTGTGCCAACTTTTTTTTGTTTTGGATTTCTTTTAAATATACACTTTTTGAATCATGATCCAAAGGCGCAGGTCTACAGTGTGACTTTAGCACTCCGCCCGAGCTCCCGAACACCGGACACGGATATATTGTAGCGCTCCATCGTTGAATTGGAATCCAATGATCTACGCTATGCTACGGCGGGGCCATACCAAAAGGCCCCATCGTATATCTATATATAATATCTATATCTATGTCTATGTTTACATATATATCTATGTATAATATATATATATAGTATATATATCTGTATATAATATATATATATATATCTCTATATATATTCTATGTATCTATGTATATTTATATCTGTATATAAATATTTGTCTTTTATATATATATATAATCTATATATATATATATATGCATATTGATACTAATATTTTGTTCATAAAAAAATTATATCTATTGAGCCAAAAAAAACTATTGTGGCGGTTACATATGAAATAATTATGTAATATTTGAATATAAAATATATTTTCCCTCCAAACGACCCACCCCTTTTTAATTTTCCCTCCGTAGGCGCCTTGGGTTTTTTTTTATATCTATCATTATATATCTATATCTATATATTTATATATCTATATCTATATATCTAAATCTCTTTCTATATATATATATATATATATATATATATTATATATATCGTTGGATCCCATCCAACGATGTGGCCCGATATATATACATCTATATATATCTAAATCTCTCTCTCTATACAAACAGCTGTCGATATGGTGTGGCACCATAGCATATATATATATATGAACGGTGAGCGTTGCGTGTGCCATATATATATCTTTATATATATATATCTTTATATCTATGTATATGTATATCTATATTATCTATGTATATTTATATCTATATATAATATTTGTCTTTTTTGTTTATATATAATCTTAGATAATAAAAAATTAATGACTATTGAGACAAGACAAAAAACTATTGTGTTGCTCACATGTGAAATATTATTTAATACATATGAGTATAAAATAATTTTAAAGAATAGTTCCATATACAGTTATATATATATTCATATATATATGAATATATTTGTAAAGAAAATAAATATATATAATTAATTCTTACAAAATAATCAAATATATAATAATTATATATATTTACATAGACATTAGTCGAACACCACCACGGCACCACCTGCCAATTTTTGCCAAAAAAAATTGGCATGCCTCTTCCCCTGTAAAAAATTGTACTTCCCGCCATCTCTCCCCTGATTTTTGCCAAAAATTTTGAATCCCCCTCCCCCGGCACCAAATCCACATTTACTCCCCCCTTGCCCCTGTGCTAAATCCTCCTTGTTACGCCTCTTCCACCTCTCTCTCAGATCTCTCCCCCCCTTCACTGTTTCTTCTCTCTCGGATATCTCTTTCTCCCTCTGCGCGAAGATCACCATCCCCCCATCACTCGCTCACACGCGGAGCACCCGCAGCAGCATCAGCCGCTCCCCTCTTCCCCTTCGCTGCCGTTGTCCAACCATCAGTGCCTTGCCGCCGTTTCCCCATCGCCTGCAAGCTCCCCTCATGCCCGCCGTGAACGCCAGCACGCCAGCGCTCCACATCGGGCGAGCCCCAGGCTCAAGGACCAGCTCACCCACCCACTCTCTCTTTCCATGGAGCAGAAAGGAATGGCTTCCACCTGCTTCCCCTCTCCTCTGCTCGTCCTTTGACATCACCTCTTACTCCTTTTCATCGTGCCCAAGGGCTTCATCGCGGGCGATGATGTTGACTCCGGCGACGCAGGCACCCTCCTCGCTTTCCGCTCCGGACTCACCGACCCGTTGTAGCCTCGCCAGTTGGGACGGAGGCGCCATCTGTACCAACTGAACGGGGGTCGTCTGCGAGAACAGCATGGGGTCGTCTCCGGGCCCATCCATCTGGGCTTATGCCGCCTCCACCTTCTGGAGTTTAGTTGCTGGTCCTCTCCGAGAACGCCCTCTCCGGCCCCGTACCCTCATGCTTCGGCCGCTTACGCTCCCTCCGGAGGCCGCCTCCGTACCCTACGGACGCAGGCGAGCTACGAGTTGCCAGTTGCTGTGCTCCCTCTAGGGCGAGATCCCTGGTGGAGCAGAGGCTAAATAATATTTTTTTTGTGTGAATGGAAGATAAGTAGACAGCTATTACAGCCGTCTATCTATATTTTTTTTTGTAGATTGTTATTATAGCCGTCTACTTATATTTTTTTGTAGACGGTTACATAGTCGTCTACATATAATTTTTTTGTAGACTGTCATAATAGCCGTCTACATATATTATTTTTATAGACGGAGGAAGAAGTCGTCTACTTATATATATAGACGGCTATCTAATTGTCTACTCATACTATTTTTATAGACGGTTGTAAATAGTCGTCTACGTATCTTTTGTAGACGAAACTTTCATTGACGGCTTTGTAGACGGTTGTGTAGCCGTCTACGAAGCTTTTTGTAGACGGTTTTATATTGTTTGTAGACGACTTTCAGCCGTCTACATATCCTACTTTTCTAGTAGTGTCATCATTGAGGTCATCATCGATTAAGGGGTGCTCTCCCCTTTAACCGATGGTGATTCACCATCGGTTAGGGGCCCTAACCGATGGTGACCTCACTTGAGGTCACCATCGGTTAGCCCCAACCGATGGTGACATAACCCCATGTCACCATCGGTTGGGGGCTCCCTCCCCCAAAGCGCATGTAAGGGGGCCTTCCCCCCTATAAAAAGACCTCCTATTCCCCAAAGGAGAGAGGTCGGTTCCCCTCCCCAAGGTCCCGGCGAAGCCCTGTTGGAGAAAATCCAGAAAATAGAAAAGAGTATTTGCTCATTCCAAAAGTTCCCTCTCTTCTTGTTCCCCAACCCCCCTGCTTGGTGTGCGAAGGTACTAATCCCTTCTTTAGCCCGATAAGCCAGGCGTGGAGAGGAGAGTCGGCGCAAATCGTCATCGGCATTCCTTCTTCCCCCCCATCCCCCCACATCGAGCAAGACTCTGTGGGGGAGATATTCTCCGGGGTTTAAATACCATCCATATCGAGCAAGACTTTATGGATATATGGTATTTAAATACCCCTGTTCTCGTGCTCTAAATGCCTCCATATTGAGCAAGACTCTATGGGTATGCACATTTAGATGCACATGTTCTCCCCGCCCATCGAGCAAGACTATGGGATGGTGGATTTTGTGCTTATATGTATATGTTTTCTTAAGAAGACTCTGTCAAAGCGGGGATTCTGCCCAAGAACATATTCGTATATTCAAAAATTTGTGTTCTTATATATATATTTTTTAGAGGAAACTCTGCCCAAGCGGAGGTTCTGTCCAAGAATATATATATAAAGATCACAAATTTGTAATTATACATATATGTTCCTTAAGGAGAACTCCGCCTAAGCAAAAATCTCTCTCCGGGGACGTATCCATATAACTACAAACCCGTGTTTATATGTATATGTTTCTTAGAGGAGACTCTGCCCAAGCGGAGGTTCTGCCCGAGAACATATTCGTATATTCGCAAATTTGTTTTCTTATGTATATGTTTCTTAGAGGAAACTCTGCCCAAGCGGAGACTCTTCTAAGAATATATCCATAGAATTGCAAATTTGTGCTTATACGTATATGTTTCTTAGGAGGAACTCTGCCCGGGCAGAAACTCCCTCTAAGTTCTTATCTGTATAATCACAAATTCGTGTTTATATACATGTGTTTCTTAGTGGAGACTCTGCCCGAATGGAGTTTCCCCCCAAGGACATATTTATATAATCATAAATTTGCCTTCATATGTATATATTTCTCAAAAGGGATTCCGCGCAAGCGGAGGTACCTTTCACCGGATACTCTGCTTAAACAGAGACACCGCCGAGAATATATATAACTGCAAATTTGTGTTTATATGCGTATATGTTCCCTAGGGGAAATTCCCTTTAAACGGATATTCTGCCCGAGGACATATTTATATAATCATAAATTTGCATTCATATGCATATACTTCTCCAAAGGGAGTCTGCGCAAGCAGAGGTACCTTTTACCGGATACTCTGCTCAAACAGAGATACCGCTTGAGAATATATTCATAAATTGCAAATTTGTGTTTATACACATATATGTTCCTTAGGGTAAAATCCCTTCAAGCAAAGGTTCTCCCGAGGATATGTGCATATAATCACACGCTCATATGAATATATCTCTATGAGGACACTCTGCCTAAGCGGAGACTTTGCCAAAATATATATCCACATGCTCATAAATATTGTGTTGATATACACACATCTCAAAAAAAAAAGGAGATAAGGACTGTGTTCAAGCCATCCAAATGGAAGCACATACATATACTCATGAAAAAATTGCATCCATGCAGACAGTTTTCGGAAAGAAACTGCAATTTGACAAAGACTTCCATGGAGATATATTCATATGTTCTCCAAAATCATATTCATACGAGCAATAAATGAGGAGAAAAGAAATTCTGCCTCAATCCGGACTTTTCCAAAAGGGATACTGTGAAAGAATCTCATATCAAAAATTGTTATAGTAATCCTTCTAATATGGAAGTGTTACTCCAGATCATAATACCCCCAAGTTCAGAATCAAATTTACGGGTATATACGTACTCGTCCACAATGATAATCTTCATGTTTCACAAATAAAGTTTTCAATCAACCAAAATGTTCCTTTGTCAAAAAAAAAGGGAGAAAGAAGAAGAGAGACCTCAAATAGGTTCACGGGTATATACTCGTTCTCTTCTCAAAATCATATTTTGGACTCCAAAAAGGCAGTCATTTCAAAAAATGAAATACTCAAACAAAAGCATTTCAAAGTAATAAAAGGGGAAAATATCATGATTAGGCTTTTCTGAAAAAGTGCATATTGTCTCATCCTTGCTATGAATGGTATTCGGGTTAAAACTGGTGTTAAATAATACCAAGAGCTTTTAACTCGATGTAAATGTAACATCGATTCCGATCGATGGAGACAGAGGTCCAGCACATGCTACCCTAATTGTCTGATGAGTATAGACACAGGACTCATGGAGTTCAGATTAAAAAACGGCGCACCCGTCCGTTCCTCGGACATCATACCCGTTCGTTCCTCGGACATCATACCCGTCCGTTCATGGACACCACACCCGTCCATTCCACGGACACCAAAAATCTTCCTCCGCATTACGCGGACTCTTTCTTCTGTCTGTTAGACAGGCTGGCACGCCCCGTAATACAAAAAATCAAAGCATGTGAAATGAATGGAATACATAAATGAATGAAATGAAATGAATGAACCAAAATCGATGAAAGAATAGGAAAGGAATTTTCCCCGTGTCAACAGTGAACTCTAGACATGCATGAGACAATCTCCAACATGATCTCTTCAGACCACTGATGCTTTGGATTATATATATATATATATATATATATATATATATATATATATATGTTGTGATCATGCCGGCCTTGAGATTTTGGAGGCTCACACTTGAAAGAAAAAAATTAACTTACCCGTTTCTTCAAAACTCCACGCCAAGTACGATGCATAGAGGACATGTGTATTAGCATTTCTTTATCAGTATTGGTCGTTCGATCCCACCAAAAGATCAACTACAAATTAGAGCTAACATGAGTCATGATAAGAAATTTGATAGATATAATATTAAATTTACAATTATTACCTCAAGATTTCTAAAAATTGTATCTATTATTTCTGCAAGAAGTTTGACAAAAATCTTTTTGTCATATTTTACAATGAAGCTTTGATACAATGTCCATGTGACTAACGAACTGGGCTCCCGACTCTCCAATAACAGTCCCACCGATCACATTTACATTCCATTGCTGTCCAGACTCTAACCTCCTATCTGTCACACCTCTGGAGGGGCCCTGACGTCCATGTCCTCGACCCCAAGCCTGTGAAGAAACTGACTCTGCTTAAACATACACAACAAAGACATTGATATCAGATTATAATCAAAATAATATTAATTCATCAAATTTTTTAAATTAAACTATATATCTGCTACAAAAGTTGTAGAGCCAACCGTCGAGGCTGCAGCTGCAAATCCCTCCGAGGTAGTGTGTGGGGATAGTCTGCTGCGAAGTAATACGCTGTCTCCATGGCCTCGAACCACTGTACGAGCCACCACCTGAAGCCATCTGTTCAAAATATATCATATTAAACTTTCAAGTCAAACTTGAAAATATATATATATATATATAACTAAAGAGATTTGGAAGTTGTAATCACCTAAGCATCAATGTATTCATCGACTCTTACACTAATATTTTCGACAATGTCAATATCAAATACATCTCCTCTCACATGAACATCAATTAGGGTTTTTTGATATGCTCTTCAAAATCACCTACATCATCTTCACTTGTTGGAACTTGCATATTATAATAATCCCGAGGTTGTGCTCATACAGGAATAATCCACCCTGGTGTTTTATTGTCATTTACATAGAACACTTGTTCCACCTGACTAGCGAGAACAAATGGTTCATTTGTGTTGAGTTTAAGATGGGTATTGAGATTGACAATTCCATACTTATCGATCTTGAATCCTCTATCCTTTCTATAGACATCCCACCAATCACACTCAAACAATACAACTCGTTTTTGATGAGTAAAATATATTTCAAGAATATCATTCAAACGTCCATAATATCCATCACATCTGGATTCAAGTTCTACAACCACAATAACATCAGACAATTAAGTCAATTTTGTCTCATCTACAGTCTTAGTACGAAACATAAATCCATTTATTATGTAACCCGAATGTGAGTATGCAAGTCTCGAAGGAGTTTGTGATAACACTTCGATGTCATTAGTGCAACGAGTATCATTTGCAGCTTTCAATTCTTCAATATATCTTCGAAACTATTTCAGAAAATCTTCCTGCACCGCATTTGAGTTTTCGAACAACTGTCTGTATATTTCAAAAATTAATCCATATGTTCAATCTGTCTCAAAATATAAATATGTGCCAAACGAACTTCTTCTTCAGATAGTGTATGAGGTTCAACTTTTCCTGCTAGAAAACATCCAGAAGAATTAAAAATCGAACAACTTTCATCTTCACTCTAGACTGAAGGACCATCATATTCCTTTCTTTGCGATTAAAACGAGTGTCAATGTTATTCAAATACATGGAACAAAATGAACTCGTTTCTTCAATAAGATACCCTTCTGCAATTGAACCTTCAAGACGTGCCTTATTAAGAACATAATCTTTCAATTTCTTTAAAAATCTTTCTATAAGATACATCCATCGATATTGTACTAGATCAGCAATTTGTACTTCATATGTCAAATGTATTACCAAGTGAATCATGATATCAAAAAAATGGTGGAAAAATCTGTTCCATTTTACATAATGTCACTGCAATGTCTTTTTCCAATTTCAACAGATGTTCAGGCAGAAGAATTTTGGAACAGATTTTCTTAAAGTACATACTCAATTCAGTAATTGGATCAATCACATCTTCATGTGCAATACCACGGATTACCAAATGCAACAAAACTTGCATGTAGACATGACAATCATGACTTTTCAATCCAGTAAGCTTTCGACCAGTAATATCTACACATCTTGATAGGTTAGATGAATATCCATCTGGAACCTTAATGTTACGCAAGAATTCACACACAGTTGATATCTATGCTCTATTTAGTGTGTACAGTGTTGCAAGTAACGTGCTTCCTGACTGAGGGTCTTTTGGCACATGTAATTCTGGTCGTATTCCCTACTCTTCGAGATCCAGTCTAGCTTGACAGTTGTCTTTATTTTTTTCACCACCAAGCGGCATCAATGTGCCCAACAAATTTTCACAGACATTCTTCTCCGTGTGCATTACGTTTATATTGTGCCTGATAAGTAGACTCGACCAGTATGACAACTCTTTATAAAATATACTTTTCTTCTTCCATCCTTCCAAGTCTTTGATATCTTTTTTGAATATCTTTCCAAATCTAACAAGACTCAGATTCTACTGTTGCCTCCACAATTCTAATCCCGTCAATTTTTTTGTGGTTTACCAAGTTCCTTTCGACCATCAAATTTCTGTTTGTAATTATCTTTCCTCCATCTATGATGTATTGGTAAGAACCGTCTGTGTCCTAAACAACAAATTTTTGATAATTATGCAGTCGTCTTGAATGAGTATTATAATTACATAATGGACATGCAACTTTTCCTTTAGTACTCCATCCAGATAAATTGGCATATGCAAGAAAGTCATTCAACGTCCAAAGAAGAACAACTCACATATTGAAATTTTGTTTTCTCAAAACATCATACGTTTCAACACCAACATCCCACAACTCTTTCAACTCTTCAATAAGTGGTTGAAGGTATACATCAATGTCATTTCCCGGATCTCTAGGACCAGGAATTAATAATGACATCATCATAAACGTCCGCTTCATGTACGTCCATGGCGGCAAGTTTTAAGCTAGTACTATCACAGGCCATATACTATACTACTACTCAAATTTCTAAATGGATTGAACTCATCACTTGCTAAACCGAGTCTCACATTGCGAGTCTCTGCAATAAAATTTGGATACTTACTATCAAAATATATCCATGCCTCAGAAAAAAAAAAAGGGTCCATACATTCACACACCACATCCACACATTCATATCTATACGCTTGCATTCTGCATTAAAATATGAGGACAATCACATCCTGCAAAAAATCACACATTCATATCCATATACTTGCATCTTGCAAAAAATCACATATTCATATCCATACACTTGTGATTATTGGTTTCTCATTGTTGCTAAGGTAGAAGAGCCCCCAGGTTGGTATATATGCTCCAAATAGTCATAGAGAGAAAGGCCTCACAGTGGTCATCAATATGTATCATTACTCTGCAGTCCATAATTACCTTCTAAACCAAAATACAAGTTCTTGGATAGTAAATGACCACCTTTAAGATCTGTTATAAATACTGATTCAAAATCTTCGAGATGTGTGCCCATCCTACAAATGTTAATAAAGTACTCTCTAGACTTAAGCCATCAGCTGAGTTTCACCAAAACTTAAAATAAAATAAAATAAAGAAGGCAGTGAATAAATTGCAGCAGCTCTACATTGCCTTAAGCTGCCAAAATTTTAAGATTTTAATAATGCTCATACTTTAGATGAATGGATATAAATTAAATTAGGAATCATACTGGCTGATTTCTGCATTAATTGAGCCATTGAGGCAGACACTACTTTCAAGAAACCGTTGCTTCCAGTAAGAACTTCTCGTAGTATCGGATAAGATGTTGACACATCTATTTGACATAAAGGCAGGTGTCCCAGCATATTGGTTTTGTTATCCAAATTGGAGATCTTACTTTTTGGATGGAGAAAGGTTTATTGCACTTGTATATTGCACTTTAAGTGTAATATGACTAGGTAATACCTCATGTGGCACTCCTCACATGAGGAGTGATAAAGTGACAATCTAATTGTTGGATACCACGTGGGCTTGTGTGTCTAGTCATAGTGCAATATGAAAGTGCAATAAGCGTTTCTCTTTTGGATGACTTTTGCAATTATAATGATTACTGACACTACAAGACAAACAACATTTGTCAGCGGCTGTAGATTGTTGACAAAAATCGAAAACCCGTTGACAAATACTTATGTCAACGGCTTGTGTCCGTTGACAAAGCCGTCGACATATCGGCCGTCGACTAAACATACGTCAACAGTAAAAGAAGCCGCTGACATAAAACCTTTTTGTCAGCAGTTTTAAAAGCCGCTGACAAAAAGTTTTGATGTCAACGTCATAGAAAGCCGCTGACAAATGTTCCAGGTTTATGGCTGCTGACAAAAGTGAGAACTTTTGTCAACAAGCTTCAGCCGCTGACAAATGTTTCTATACCTTTTTAATACAAATTCTTTTTAATACATGATTACCAAAATTCAAACTACAACTTCCGGCCATCCATCAACCATCAATTGTCTCACAGAAGAGAATAACACTCTTATACCAAACTGCAAATTGCTCTTTTTAGACCAGAAAATGGGAGGAATTGTATTAACAAAAATCTGAATGCCATGCTGAAAGGGAGCTTCACAGCAGAGATTCCACAAAGTTGCTTACAACCCCAACAGTAAAGTGACGTAGAAATACAAAGGTAGAGAAGAAGAGAAAGGCATTTCCACCCAGAAGCAAAACAGAATAAAATTTTTAACTATGCACTTTGAAACAGTGCAGATATGGAAACAATATTGAAGGAGCTCCTCATGACTCCTCGGACGGAAAATATAAAATATAAAATTGGCATTTTAACTCAAGATGTGAACGCTTGATAGTGAAATTTATGGAAGAATAAGCAAAAGCAAACCTTAATCCCAACACATCCGTTTACATCCACGGTCGTAAGAGTTCTTGAGCAGGAATTGGAGAGGGCTTTGAGACACTCGTCAGTCACGCCAACAATTCCAAATAAACTATAAAGCATTTTTAAACTTGTAGTCAACAAACCAGAGAAGGAAAAAGAATATCAAATTTCAAAGTTTCCTCCAATGTACCTGAGAAGCTCAAGAGACTTACAACCTTGGGCAACAGCTAGTATCCCCACATCAGTGACTCGGACACACCTGACAAATACTGCAGTAAACACTCTTATCTAATTTGAAAATCAACCATAGCCTTAACTCACCATGTCAAGTTAAGAGAAACCAGATCCTTGCATGCAGATATGGAGGAAAGACCTTCATCAGTTAAATTCTGGATTAAGGTTTCTATTTATTAGTATGCTCTTGAAAGCTGAAAGATTACAAGTATAAAGCAAGTGGCGAAAAAATACCTGTGCACCACAAAGGTCTAAGAATCGTAGGTTCTTTAAGGAGGAAAGATTTTTGTATGCTTTATCTGTGAAACTGCAAATAAACAGTGAAATTTATAATTAATGCTTTCAATCTTTCTCCAGGGAGTGGCCCCATAAAGCGATGGAATTGTTAGACATACTCATCAATGCACATGTAACTGCTAGGACAATTTCTTGTCCATTATATACCTTGAAAGGGCATACTGGTTTAAACTTCGCAGGCAAAAGCAGTGGAGAAGTATTTGCTGAAGTCCAGCATCTGTCAGCTTGATGCACCTGGGAAAGAAAGATTATTAAATATTATAGTAGTTGCTATTTTCTATAGTTCCCAATTCAGATCAATTTAATCTAAAGGTAACAAAGGATAACAATATCAATAACTACAATATTTCTGTCACTTATCATGTGAGTTTCATGATTAACAAACTTTAGCCCATCACAACATCAGACTGGCAGATCCACTTAAGGTACATCATCGACCAAAGTATCGACTCAGAAACCTGAATACAGGCTCATATTTGTGAAGTCTGCTTTGAACTAAAGTGTTACTCCAGTTGAAAAGTAAGGGATTGAGTATAACTAGAGTAGAGCATGCATCCTGTCAAGTTCAAAATGCACATACATGAAATTCAGATGCAAATATTTGAACCTTGGCAGTTGGGACTACTATGCATGGAATGTAGAATCGGCCAATCCGGATCAAGATCGGCCAATTCTATATCGGATCGGCCGAATCCAAGGGGGAAGCCCTTTGGATCGGTGACATTCCAGCAAAATCGGCCGGAATCGGTCCAGCTCGATCCAAATTGGCTTGAATCAGTTGATCCCAGGCCAATCCGCCAATCCGACAGATTCTGCCACACAAATTATATGGTTATATATATATATATAAATATATATATATATATATACATTAATACATATATATGTATAAAATGTTCATTAATATGATATATACACTATAAAGATATAATATTAATTATGGTGCTACATTTAAGCAAGATTAAAGAACAATGGGATTAGGGCCAGATCGGCTAGCCAAAAACCGATCGGATCAGCCGATCCCAACTCGGGATTGGCCAATCTTGGCTGAGTCAGGGGTGGCTGGATCGACCCCATATAAAAATTGTAAACAAAAATTACAAAATGAACAAAGCCTACTCCTAGATGAAATAAATAGAGAACTGATACCATTCACTGGAAACACAAGGTTAGACTGATGCTACAGCAGTAAGTCTGTTAACAAGGATCAACCAGTTTTTCAATGTACAATGGGATTGTATAGAATGTATAGAATCCAAGCAACCATCAGGCAAAGTTTCCGACTTTCCAAGCACTTGGCAAAGAAAGCAAACTTATATAACATCATTATGGGAGAAAAAGTGTCAGTTGAACATTTCTCACAATCTACCCTACAAAAGCTATGAAGCTGAATTAACAGCTGAAACATAGAAGCTTCTATTAAGAGGTGAAACAACGAGCAACTAGCAAAAGACCGCAGGGAAAAATGACCTCCAACATGCACACCAATGCGTCACTAGGTCTCGTTTCATTCACACAACAAGTTCTCATGAATCGTCAGAGCTCCCTCCTTAAACAGAACAGCAACTACAGGAGAATGATATAATCAGATGCTCCCATTTCTTTCCCACTACACTACATTTGTAACCAAAGGGATCACTTCACTACATTTGTATCCATAGGGGTTTTCACTAATTGGATATTCTGCAGGCTGGCGTTTTGTTCCAAAAGCGGCTAGAAGAAAAAATGAAGAAACCGGACAAGTACGTTCAGCGATCTAGGGTTTAAGCAGAAGCTGATCGTCGCAAAAAGAACACCAGATTAGGACTTCATAGCTGTCTATCGGCGGCGGAAGCGACCACCGGCAAGTACGGAGTCTTCCCAGAAAGGGAGATGAAACACAAGATGCCACACATACTCTTCTGGCAAGACACTGCAAGACCCCAATCGCACAGGCCATCCATTAATTTCATCTAACCCTGATAGCTTCCTCAGCAGAGGCCTCTGTCCCCCGGGCTTCGTCTGGATTATGGTGTAGAGGTCCTGCTTCAGGAGCGAGGAGCTCTCCCGGAGTGCCAGTTGCAGCTCCCGCCAAGCCTGCGACTCCACCAGCTGCCGGAGCTGGAGGATCCCCCGCGAGTGGATCGTTATCCCAGCTTCCGCCTCCTCCGGCGTCTGGTCGGGGGCGGTGAACCCGAACTCGAAGGAGGGCGCCGGTTTCTGGACCAGGAGAGGGGCGGCTCCGGCCAGGAAAGCTGCCACGAGGGCTGCCGTCGCAACCCTCGGCAGGAGAAGACGACGAGGTGGTAAGGGCGGCTGGATCTCGTGGTCGTCACTGCGAGGATGAGGAGACGACGACAATAAGGACAGGATGCCACCTCCACCTCGGTTCCCCTGAAGCTCTGGCACTGCATCCCCGCTACGGATCTCGTGGATCCCCTCGTGGCTCCCTTCCGCCAACGCGGACGGCGTTGCCGATGCCGTCGGTGCGGTGCTCCTCTCCTCAGCGGCGGCAACGACGACCCACCCCTCTTCTCCAGGTTGCAGCAGCGGCTAAAAGGGGGGCAGAGGAGAGAACAAGAGAGAGGGAGAGAGAGAGAGAGAGAGATCGAGCAAAGAGAGAGGAAGCGAAAGAGCGAGAAAGGCACGGCGGCAGCGTAACAAGGGCTTCTCCCCCTCGGCAACGGCGGCGCAGCAGGGGCTGCTCCCCCTCGACAATGGAGGAGGCGACACAGCGAGAAAGAGGGAGCGAGAGAGCGAGAAAGGTGGGGGAGGGAGGATTTCCATTGTGGGAGGTGGGAATTTGGACTAGGGGAGGTTTTGTTGGCGGTGGGGTATGTCAGCGGCTTTAAGGAACTGCTGACATATAGTAAATTTGTCAACGACAACGAACTAAACCGCTGAGAAAGAACTCTTATGTCAACAACCCACCTAATCGCTGACAAATATTTAGATTTCTGTCAGCGCCCTCGCCTACCGCTGACATATATAATATGTCAACAACTTTTCCAGCCGTTGACATATAATCGTAGACAAAAGTATCCTTTCTAGTAGTGTGACCACAATTTTTACTTCAAGAAGTTTTCAGTAGTAGCAAAGTGAGTATTTGGAAATGTTTATCTTCGTAGCTGTAGATTTATCCTACAAGCAACTGCAGGCAGACTTCTTCCTATCTATTGATGTTGCCTTTGTAGTTTTCATTTAGATGTTGAGGAACCTCTCTTTTACTCATCTGATTATATTGCTCATATCTTTGTATGGGACTGCCTTCTTGTTGGCACATGCACAGATGCACATTTTCTGCTTTTCAATGCTGAAGTGTCTTCTTTCAGCACAGTTTGATAGGCTTGTCACCCACAAAATGAGTCAATAATCAATTGTCAATATGCTATATGTGCATCGATCCACTGAGGCATGCCATGGGACAGAACCCAATTTCAAGATGTTGAAAGGACGATGGCAAATTAGAAGGTCACTAATATAGGTAAAAAGAGCTGCTGCAATTTGTGATAAGCATTAAAATAAAAGTACATAGTAACTCATCGGCCAAATGACTTCTTACATCACCAATGTTATCAATATGCTAACATCTCCATCCTACTACCTTTAATTCACTGCCTTCTTTATTTTATTTTATTTTATTTGTAGGACGGGCACACATCTCGGGGATTTTGAATCACTATTTATAACAGATCTAAAGGTGGTCATTTACTATCCAAGAACTTGTATTTTGAATCAGTATAAAGCATTTTAAAAGGTAGCAAATGCAGAATGAATTCAAAAAACTATTAGAACAACACAAGAATTAATGTAGATTATGAAGCCACATAAATGGAACAAGTTAGCTATCCTGCAACAAAATTGATGAAGTAGGGAAGGGAGGGAGATGAGAAAATAAATTAGGGGATGGAGGTCAGGTTGAGCGACGGTCAGAGATGGAGCAGCATGGAGATATTGTGATAGCAGAGGCTAAGAGATGGTGAGAACATGGTGGCGGGGTGTGGATCTAGCCAGAATTGAAGGCATTTTAGTGAAGGGGTGAAGAAGAGGTAAAATTAGGCTATTTTAGCCACAATACAGTAGTCAAGGGAGGAAAAAGCGACGGATCTAACAAATAGACGATAGTGGAGGGATGGTTGGACGGCAAATCATAGCAGGGAAGGGGAAGAGATAGCAGATCTGATAATAAAGGTGAGGGAAGAGATAGAAAGGTCCTCTGAAAATATGCTGTGTAAAAAAAAAAATACAAATTAGAGAATTAAAATTGATCGGCAGTACTAAACATGCCTAGGAGTTTGCTGGTTTAGTTCCTATCTAAAACGTCAAGTTTAGAAAAACTATTTATCAAAAACCTTTAATAGCCAATTTATTGTTTACTCTGTCATGTTCATCTTTGCACATTGAAATATTTATGGCATGTTCTTTTGATCAAGCCAAAAGATATATGACGCAAAAAAAAAACTTTGCCGCAGGGAAGTTGAGCCTTCAACGATGATATATAACCAAACATGAATAAAAAATAATACTGCAGTAGGAATCAGGAAGTTGATCCTTGAATATGGACAAAATAAGATTGAATCAAGGGCTGTTAGTTTCTCACAAGTCTAACAGCATACGATGAGAATCCTAAAGCAGTTCAACATTAAGTTTGGAACCGGCAAACTGATCTGTAGAGATTTCAATGTTGATGGCTGTGAAGATCTTCATCTCACTGCTTGCCCTTTCAAAATCATTTTGGGGGGACGAGGAGAGGGAGAGAGATTACTGGCGAGGGGGCGACGTGCAGAGTGGGGAGGGGGGGGGGGGTGACTAGGACTGGCAGGGGCGTGGGGGCGACGACGACGGGCAAGCGGGCTCCGAGGCGAGGGGCTCAATCGCGGAGGAGGGAGGAAGAATAGAAAGGGGGAAATGGTGAAGAAGGTTTCGACGGAGGGGGGAAAAAGGGTTTTAATTTTGCAGGACACAAATCTACAAAGGAATAAATATATTCGACCGTTAAATCAAGATTTGAACGTTGAATATACATTTACTCTAAATATATAACAATTTAATCAAGAGATGTTGATTAACAATGTAATTAAAATTCTAACCATTAGATTTTAGTTTGATTAAGATCTAAAAGTTGAAATTACTCTTGATCTACAAATCTGATCAAGATCCCATCATTCAATCTACTATCATTCGAAATTCAATTATACTTAAATTTCACCAAGGTCTTAATTCAACTGGTAATTTCTCTGTGGATCTAACATCTAATCGATTAGACACACAATATTAAATAATCATAATATATATGATATACAAAATATAATTTAATAAATATAATTCTAACCATTGGATTTAAATTTGATCAAGATTCGAAGGTTATATTCGCTTCAGATCTATATTTGATCAGGATCTGACACTATTAATCAAGATCCACACGGTTGGATTTACTCCAAATTTATAAAAATTGAGTTTAAAAAGGTAAAAGACTAACGTACTCTCTATAACTCATGTTTTTAATAACTCTCTCTCTCTCTCTCTCTCTCTCTCTCTCTCTCTCTCTCTCTCTCTCTCTCTCTCTCTCTCTCTCTCTCTCTCTCTCTGGCAGTGCATACACACGGAGGGTGACGTCGCAACAGATATGGGAGAAGAGTCCATGCTTTTTCGAGGGGAAGTGATGGACGGTAGCATGGTCAGGGGAGGACACAACAGAGGCACCAAAGATGTGGAGTGGCTGAGGAAGTTGCAATGGTGGTAGTAGAGGCCTCCATGGCAATCAGAACAAATAGACATGAGAAGCCTATGCATAGTTTCCTATGCATGTTCTCTCTCTCTCTCTCTCTCTCTCTCTCTACACCCTCAATCCCACCCACACCAGTGCATAGGGTAGCGCCTAGGGCTATCTGTGGGCCGAGTTGGCCCACCAAGCTTGTGGACCTAGCCTGACATTGGGTCGGGCCGCCACACTTTTTTAAGTCCACGAGCTTTTGAGTGCACTTAAAAGCCCGACTCGTTGACAATTTGGGTCGTGCTCGCCCAATAAGCCTGCGATATTAAGCTTTAGTCAACCAAACCCTAAATCGATCGACTGCTATTAAGTTTTCAATTGACCCATGTAGCAACCCGATTAATCTAAATTAAATATAAAAAAAACCTTAAAAGAATAAGTAATCTGCAAATAAATAAAAGTTGATAATGTATAAATAATAGTCCATAAAAGAGTAAATGGGACAAAAGAGAACCCAAAATAATAATAAAATACTAATAAATTTGCAATGCCCAATATTCATTAAGTAAATTGGTCTAGTTAAATTTAATTACACTAGATAATGGGCTAAATTCATGTTCAAACACTACCTAAACTTGGGGAGCACATTTTCCCTAAAAGTCCAACTCTAATTAAAGTTCTAAACTCCAATTTATGAAAATAATCCAAGTAAATTTGTAATAAATGAAGTTCGAGTCATAATAGGGCTCTTAAACCCCAATCTCTTTGAATACAACTCACGATCTACCTTGGCTGACCCACACAACTACTAGGGCATGCTTGGAGGAGAGAACAACCACTGGATAGGAGGATTTTATGGAGAGAAGCCCTAGTTCTTGGCGTTCATCCCATTCTTACTTTAAAGTCTCCAAATCACTCAAAAGTAGATATTTTCACAGGTTAAATCTAATTAAACTCATCTGTAGGTCAATCATCATGCTAGAATCACGATCCCTGTATTTTCCCAATTTTTAAAGTCCACACAATGAGTATTTTGGATTCAAAGATCATGGTTACATGTTTGCCCAAGATATTATTCTTCTCTTCAAATCATATTCAATCCATGTTTATCTATCAATTCATGTTTACTGTACATTTATAATCATGTTGGGAAAGTTCTAAAAGTAGTTTGATGATTTTTTATGCACTATAAATAGAGATTTTGATGTTTTATTGCACTTGTGTCACAAACGAGTTCACTGCATGTGAACATGGTGGCCCTAATGACCGCATTCTTGGATGCGCTAGCGCGATATGCCACGTTCAAGATGTACCATCCAATACTAGTGTGTTCTCTTAACCTGAGCATGTCGGGCACCCCGATCACATTTTAAGATCGCCTGTCAGTTTCGGCACATTTAGACTACCGGTCATAAAATCCTAAATCTCTTAATAATAGTGTCAGAAATCTGTGATTTAATTACTGTTTAATGGCTATACAATGATAGACATGCTAAATAGTGAAATACCATACTATTAAAGGTGATTAATTCCTTTAAATTATGTTTAATTGATCTCTTTGTATATCCCTCTCTTGATTATCTCTCATAAACATGATTACATGTCATAAACCTTAAAATCACTTTTGATTATTACCATGTTAGTAATCATATAAGCATGAACATAATAACATGATAAATACATTTTTAAAAGGATTAAGTTAATAATACGTGACTTGTATGCATTTTATACTAATGTTTCAATATCGTTACCGCCGCTCTGTGTGCCTAGAAATTCTTTAGGACGCCAAGTAACATGTTTCAACACTTTCTTTGCATCATGAGAACACTCCGTCGGATATTTCTCCTGTCGGAGTGGAACTGCTTCATCGAGGCCTCTGTAAGACTCCTTTAACCGTGGATTAATCCCACACAGTCGATGAGCAGGTTATACCATAAACACCTATACACACTACTGGAACCATGTCAGACCCGTACGGCTCGTTCCGATCAACCTACTGTCTCTTATTGAAAATGCGCTTGGATTGGTGACCACATTTTAAATGCGCCACCCTAGGCTGGCGGTCTTCCCTGTAAATGTGCCCATCACTCTAACCATGTTCTAGTTGCGGTAAATAGGTAGATTGCATTCAACCCTGCTCTGCCAGCAGCCTATATACGCTATGCAGTAGTCATTGCTAGTGTGTTTATTGTATTATTTCATGATTTAGCTCTTTACATGTTCTAGATAATTAGAAACACCCCTTCTCTCTCTCATCCACGATAATCATATATTTGTCCATATATACTTCTCATCTTATTCTTAGAACTTTATAGCCATTGATTGATTGTCTAGATAATACATGGGATCTGAGATCTAAAACCAATGCCTGGCAATTATTGTAACGACTTGGCCTCCCGGACCCTTGCTAGCGATCTCGGAGCCCACGCCGCCACCCACGGATTCGAAGACACGAAAGGGATAGAAAATTAGTCTAGTGAGATAAACACTGAATTCAAATAACTATAACAAGATATACAAAAGTTTGTACAACATGTCTCAAATAAAAACACACGTACAGGAAGAAAGGTGTAGTCTTGAAGGGGCATACCCCGAGGACTTGCAAAACACAACTCTCAGATCACTCCAATACACGAGCTTACACACTCACGCTCTCATTGCTACTGGCAGCACACGGTGCCACTACCCTTCGTAACCGTCCGACACTAAGCTCCCGTGACGAAGAGCCCCTATCTCAGGCGAGTAGGGGGTGAGCCTCGTAAACAAGGTCAAGTAGGGATTACTAGTCCCTTACGGCCAAAGCAATAGGAACTCCAGAAAGCAATAAACTAGCTATACTAGAAAGCATTAACTTGGAAACAAAGATACTAGCTACTACAAAAACAATGGACATAGAACAACACCACGACCACCAACCAGGGTCGGGCCACACACGACCCCCATAGAACCAGCAGGGTCGGGCACCACGCGGAAGTAGCCCTCGGTGCACACGCCAAGACAGGGAGCTCACGGGAACCACGGAGCAACCACGTAAGAATAAAGTCTCACCACATAAGCACGACCAACCCAACCCCCATGAGGTTAGGAACCACACACATGACCAATTGAACCTTAGACAAACCACAAGGTTGACGCACCACACGCAAACACGCACATGAGTCACCACGAACAAACACCTAGGGAATGGAGACACCGAGAAAGCGCCTAATGTAACACCCGACAAATAGTACTAGTAATCATTTAACTCTCGAAAGGGGGGCATACATGTAAATGCTAAGAAAGTATAAATGCATTATTGTGCATATCTATAAATAGAAAAAAATATGAACATAATTATTAATAGTTAGGGTTTAAGCTATGATTGACCAATTTCATAAGGGTTTAACTTAAATTTTATAAGTTCCCAAAACTATTGGGAACCAAGCTGAACTTTAGCACATTATTCCACCCACTGATAGAGAGGACTAATCAGATCATAGAAGACATGTTTAGGGCATGTGTAATTGATTTGAAGGCTACTGGAATGAGCACTTGCCACTCATGGAATTCACATATAACAATAGCTATCATACGAGTATACAAATGGCACCTTTCAAAGGTCTATATGGTAGAAGTTGTGGATCACTTGTATGCTAGGAAGAAGTTGGCAAGAAGCAATGGCTAGGCTTGAATTTGGTACAAACCACACATAAACATATCTAGATCATTCGAAACCAATTAAAGATTGCTCAATCCAGACAGAAGAGCTATATAGACAAGAGAATGAGAGACTTATAATTTCAAATGGGAGATCATGTACTCTTAAAAGTATCTCCTACTCATGGAATTTAACGATTCAGAGTCAAAGAAAAGTTAAGTCTCAAATTTATTAGCACTTTTGAAATACTTGAAAGAGTTGGTGACGTGGCGTATAGATTGGCATTACCTCCACACTTATTAGGCATGCACAATATCTTCCATGTGTCCGTGTTGAGAAAGTATGTATATGACCCTACCTATGTGATACGCTAAGAAGGCCAAGTACTACACAAGAACTTAACTTATGAGGAGAAGCCAATCAAGATTTTAGATCAGAAATTACAACAGCTTAGGAATAAAATCATACTAATGGTTAAAGTTCAATGGAGTAGATGTGAGTAAAAGAAGTCACTTGGAAATTGGAAGGAACGATCAAGATATATAAATTATCTCAAACTATTTTCAGGTATAAGAGAACCCTCCCTAATATGTATATGTAAAGTACCACTATTTTATCTGGATCCTCCATTATTTGCAGTTCTTGTAATCGCCTTGGCCATCAGTCAACAAATGCAAGAAGTCTCCTGATGCGAAAGATCCAGATGTTCATGTTGTCCCTGGTCCCCTCCTTGCGCCTCCAAAAGTTGTAACTGCTCCTGCCAGATCCATGGTCTGGATGCCAGTTACACAAGGAGAACTGCAGCCTACTGTTATCAATATTAATAAACCAACGCCCGTGCATGGTGTTAATCGCCATCCTGATGCAGATGCAACCCTTGCCTCCATTGAGAAGCCCTCGTTGATACCAATTGCAGATACAGGCCATCATGTTTGTACAAGTGATGGTTGTACTGGCGAAAATCCAATTCTTGATGAAATTCCTGTAGTGGTTGAACATGGTGAGACATCTCATGTCCCAACCGGTTTGCATGGCACTGTTGCCCCATGTACTTGCGATGCTCAGAGGGAAGGTCTATGTGATGTTGCTCATAGTGCAGAAGTTGATCCCATCCTTGCCCGATATTCTGCTGATGGATCTTGCAATGCTCTGGAGTGTGTGCCGAACCCGACGTTTGTTGCTGAGGGTTCTTCTCAAGTTCCCGTGTGGGTAGACTCAGATCCACTTCAGTCTAAAGGATTTCAGCATATTGAACATACTTCTTCTGATCCTGCAATGGAACCTCTGATGGTTCTCCAGGAGTTACTGACACGAGAACAGAGACTTCATCTTCCTATATATGCTGACCATGCAATGAAACCTCTGATGGTTCTCCAGAAGTTACTGACAAGAAAACAGAGACTTCATCTTCCTATATATGCTGATCCTGCAATGGAACCTCTGATGGTTCTCCAGAAGTTACTGACATGAGAACAGAGACTTCATCTTCCTATATATGCTGATCATGCAACTAACCTTCCGGTCATTACCCAGATTCTCTTAAAACCTGTTTTTGATCCCTCCACTGTCGAAGATCTCGCCAAGGCTCAAGCTAGGTTCGTTGGACAACAACACCATGTTACTAGGAGGGGTGAAGGTGTTGGCACACGCAGTGAATTACGCCGCACGGCCTCGGCTTCAGATGCTCTACCAAATGTTTAATAGAATCCTAGTGTGGAATATTAGGGGTATTGGTAATACCCAATCTATTAGTAGATTGAAGTGAAAACAAAATCTGTCTCTTATTGCAGTCATTGAACCTAAGCAAAAGACATCTATGGTGGAGAGGTATAAAAGGAAATTGCCGGCAAATATTACCGAAAAGGCTCATATATATCTGGCTTTTCTGAGTCCACCAGTTTTGTTCCGCATCTGATCAGTTTCTCACTGTAACTGTGAACATTGCTTCATCTGTTAAGAACATTTATCTCACTGTGGGTTATGCTGTCTGTACTCTGCCTAAGCGAAGAGTTGTATGGGATTAATCATCTTATGGATTTTTCTGCTACCTGCCATGATCCATGGTTAGTGTGTGGTGATTTTAATAGTATTTTGGACCTCGATGGAAAAGCGGGGGCAAAAAGCTTTTACTCACTCTAATTCTATGCTTGATTTCCAAGCATGTATTTCTGCTGCGGGTCTGGAAGATGCTGGTTATATTGGTAACAGTACACTGGGTACAATTAATGGTCGGCTGCTGGAGAACCTCACCAGAACACAGCCCAAAAAAACGGCACACTTCGAACCACAGGGGCAACACAACAGTGGCCCAAAATGAACACGAAGCACTCCTGGGAAGAACCTCTGCCAGGAGCGACAAAGGGCGATCCTGGGAAGAACCTTCACCAGAATGCACAAACCCAACGACCAAACAACACAGACCATCAGAGAAGATACTGCAGCCAACATAACTGCAGAAACAACACAAGCCGGTCCTGGGAGAACCTCCACTAGAACCACCAAGGCACCGTTCTGGGAAAACCCTCCAGAACGCACCAGCCAAACCAACATCACACCTCAGACCCTGAGGCAGCACAGCAACAGCAGAAACGAGCGCGGAACAGTCCTGAGAGGAACCCTCACCGGGACAACAGCAAGCAGTTCTGGGAAACTTCGCCAGAACACAAGACAACCAAGAGATGCACCTCAACCTAGAGGGCAACGCAACAGCAACCAAAAACGCGCACAGCACAGTCCTGGGGAAACCTCACTCCCGCCAGAACCAACAGAGAATAACTCTGGGAGCACCTCATCAGAGCTTACAACCAGCCAGCACCAGGCCGACACAACCATAGGAAAGTGTCGCAGCGCTCAACCAGCGATGCAACACGGCACACAGAACATCCGCTTAGCTCGGACAACAACGCCGGCTGAGCAGAGCACAGCGCACAACAGTACGCACAAACAAGAGGCCACACACAAGACCACCACAACACTCACCCCAACAACAAAGGGGCAGCCAACAAGGCAAGGACACTTCGACTGGTTCCGCAGACAACAACTCTGCACCAGTGAAGGCCACACACACGCAGGCTCTCTCAGCCTTCGTGATGCACAAACACTCAATGCGCCGAAGACTACCAGGAGCACCGCACCTGGACTAGCCTGCAAGCGTCCTCCACACAAGGAAGACCACTGCCAGCGAGTCCAACGCCAACCGCGCCGCTACAGCATGAACACACGAGCGACCACACTCGCCACGCACACGGTACAACATCAACTGCAACCTGCAGCACGCGCACGAATCATGCAGGGAAGCCGCACACCTGCAAAACAATTGAAAGAACAAGCCTACACTTGTCGGACGGTGTCATCAGCGTACTAGTACCTTTCTTTGGGACAGCCATAGTTATTAACTCATCACAAATCTCAATAGACTCCTCGCTCTGATACCAACTGTAACGAGCCGACCTCTTGGACCCCTCGCCGGGGACCCCGAGGGTCGCGCCGCCACCCACGGATCCGAAGACCCGGAAGGGTTATATGAAAAAGTCTAGTGAGATATGTACTGAGTTCAAATAACTATAACAATCTGTACATTATACAAAAGGGTTGTACAACGCGTCCCAAGCAAAAGCACAGGTACAAGAAGAAAGGTGCAGTCCTTAAGGGGCATACCCCGAGGACTTGCAAAACACAGCTCTCAGCTCACACAAGGCTACAAGAGCTCACAACGCTTGCTCTCACTGCTGCTTACAACACACGGCGCCACACAGCCACCTCTGCAACCCGTCCGACACTGAGCTCCCGCGACGACGAGCCCCTAGCTGAAAGAAGTAGGGGGGTGAGCCTCGCGAACAAGGCCCAGTAGGGATTACCAGTCCCTCACCGGCCAGAGCAGTAGGAACTCCGAAAATAGGAAACTACACTAGAAAGCTGTAAAGTGAGGAACACCTACAGCAGGGTACTACTAAGCAGCGGAAGAGAACAACGCAATGCCACGACCACCAACTGAGGTCAGGCCACACACACGACTTCCGCAGAAACCAACAGAGTCGGGCATGAAGCAGAAGCAACCCTCGGCACACTCGCCGAGACCACACAACAACCAGGTGAGAATGATGTCTCACCGCAAGCACGGCCACCTCAGACCTCCATAGGGTCGAGGGCCCACAAGCAGAACCACCCCGGACCCTGGGTACACCGCAAGGTCGGGAAGCCATACACGTCGGTGCCACTACAGACTGGCACCCAAGAACAGAACTACGGTACCGAGAGGACACCGAGCGGGAACCACCAGAAGTACGGGTCTACCCAAGGCCAGACCAACGACGCACACGGAAACTAGGCACAGCTAGGCTATAACTTCCGTGCAAACTAGGGCAATGGATAACACTTAGAAATGTCTTGAGGAAACACCTTCACAGCAACAGTAACCAAGCCACCGCCTCTAGAACCCAAGAGGGGGACCCGCAGTCCGCACGCTCTGCTCGCTAGCCTAGCTCTTGCCTCCGCCGCCGCGCAAGGGCGAGACAAAGCTGCCACAGAACACACAACACATGCAACACCGCAGCCTGGCCAAGATGCGGCCTCACGCCTGACACCACTACGTGGCTCTGGAACCAACGTAGAGAGAGGCAGTGAGACAAGGGACTGGGTAGCCTTCACCGGGTAGAACTTCGACTGTCCTCTGTGTCCCAGGCCTAGCCAAGAGAGCTCTACAAATGACTCAATGCCGTTGTCCAAACCTCGTTTTCCCCTCAGCTCCAGAGTCCGCCATGTCGGCTGCCAACTCGAGCACGTTCGTAGCCCGAAGTACTCCCTCAACAGGCTCCCGAGGATGGGGGTCCCAGGCAACGGAGACAACCTCTGAACAGGACAAGCCCTCAAGTGTCAAGCACCGGGCGAAAAGGCGGGGCAGCACAACAAAAACCACGCCGAACTACTGGCTTGTAACCACGACAAGCCCAGCAGGCGAGAAGCACGCACAAACCCTCAACAGGGTTGTCGGCCAACCAACCACGTACGGAAAAGCCGGAGTCTCGAACACTACCAGCTAGCACGGAAACCCGTAGCTCTGCTAATAATCGATTGACCGCCAATCAATCGATTATTAGACTGACACGACCCTCCTGGAACCACTGCCAGAACATGGCCACGAAGGTGTCACCTTCGGTCACTGAACGCAGAGAGGCAACCAGGCGTGATCCTTACCAGAAGGTCCTAAGGGCAAGGCCTGCCCTGGGGCACACGCCGACACACAACCGGGCCCACGGAAGCACCCGAGGCAACACATGTACTGTAGCGACCCCCAAGGCTGTCGCGACAACATCGCGACGGGGAAGGGCACCGCGACAGCCCTTGTTGCGACCGGGCAAGGCGTCGCGACATCAACCCTGTCGCGACCCGAAAACGTGCCACGACAGCAATCCTGTCACGATCGGGAAGCGTGGGGCGACAGCCTTATCGCGACCGCCAATCGCGTCGCGATAAGGTCGCGTCGCGCTCGAGCGGGCCGACGCCTCTCTGAGCCGTCGCGACACCAGTAGAGAGGCAGACCAACGGGATCCTCAATCCTGGGCCGCCCACAAACCATACAAACACACCACAAGGGGGAGGGGAGCATGGGGAAAGCAGTAAAGCTAACTATAAACCCCGAGGGGTTCCCAATCCACCCGGATCGGGAAGGGCACAAGAAATCCCTACTTTTCACAAAGAACGAACCCACGAGGGGCCCTTCACATCGGTTGGCCACCTCGTCCTCACTCCACGCACGCGCCACGACGTCGCCACGAGCCCGCTGGCGCCACCACGCCCCGATCGCCGCAGGGGAGCCTCCCTACCGCCGGAGAAGAGGGAAAAGGGAAGAAGAGGAGAGAGAGGGGGAAGGGGTAGCTGGCCTGCGCCTTAGCCCCCGTCACCCAGAACGCGACGGCCCGCCCCGTCGCGTTACAAACCTTAACGCAACGGGTCAACGGACCACGACCAGAACGCGCCCTCCAAAGGCACCGCGACAACGCGACCAGCCGTACTGACACGCCTGCCCCTCTGACAGGCGTCAGACGACCGGACATCACAACACGACAAAACACTGTTGCGGCCCGTTGACCGGGCTCGACAGCAAGACACGACGGAGAACCAGGGCGCGACCCACAAGCTCGTCGCGACATGGATGACTATCGCGTCAGGCACCCCCGACGCGACACCAACGCATCACCCAGCCTGGACGCGTCAGTGGCCAGTCATCCCACGACACTGGATGGAAGTCGGGAAATCGGGTCTTACAGGCAGTCAGGTGGAATTCACTACCCTTCCACTGGCCATGTTATACAAAGGTCCAGAGGTTTGGCGTGATTCAAGCTAAGGGAGAGAACAATCTAAGGCCGTATGGATCTTACTGATCCTTAAAGTGTATAATAGGTGTTAGGGTACAACCAGCTCGTTGACCATGTGGGAACCCATTGATAGAGGAGACTTATGGAGGACTTGAACAAGGATTCACTAGTCCGACAGAAGGAATATCCGACGGAGAGTTCATCCAAGTCAAGAGAGAGTGTGTATAAAGAAACAAGTGCTCGACGTTCTAGAGGAATTCTAGAACAGTGGAGCATTGGTAACGGTATTCCCAAAACATCGCAAGAAACGAAGACAAGTTCATTTAAAAATATGGCAATTGAAATACATTACCAGATGTACTATGAGATAATTTCATGCCAAGTTAAGCCAAAATGGATGGTTCAAAGTGTGTGCATGTGTCATGAAAAATCAGGGACATGAAAGGTCATGTGAAAGATTTTAATTAATTAAAATATATCCCAGATTAACAGCTTCGTTTACTCTGTTTAAGAGAGTTAATAGAGCATGATATTTCTGTAGAAAATCAAGACTTGCAGAAATAGAGGGTTTTCATGCAAAAACCCCAGATCGCGACGTACCCCTGTAAGGGTCGCGACAGGGTCAGATGAGAACGCGACAAGGTCATGAACAGGTCGCGATAGGTCGGTCAGAGCAGGCTGCCAGATCGCGACGGTGTGGCCTGTCGCGTTCATAACGTGACAGGTATTGTGTCGCGACGGGCCCTGAGAATGCGACCTATCGGGCCGTCGCGTTCTTAGGTCCTGCGCCTGAGTCCGAGCGGGAAAAGGACAGTGCATGGGATTGCAGTCCAAGTTGCCTTATTTTGATACAGGGATGATAAAAAATTAAGAACTAAATGTACAGTTGATGAAAAAATATGAAATCACTTGTAAACTGATCTAGACATGCGAGAGTACTTACAGTAAATAGGAATTTGAAAACAGACATGGTTTCGGCATGCTTCAAATAGGTCTATTCACAAAGAACATGGAACAGTGTATAGTTGAGATGCATGAATTAATTCGAGCAGTAGGATGGATTAAATTTAGGACTTTTAGGGGCAAGCGATGCCTAACATCCATTAGTATCTCCAGTTAAAATCTCATGGTATGGGGTCGAGTATGCATGGAGTTCTAGAATTTAGATTAAGGGTCGGGGTCAAGACGAGTGCAGAACTTCAAAAATCAAGAAGAAAATATTGGCTCAATGGAAAATTATGAAACTAGAGGACTTTTGTTCCTGATGGTTGGAACAATTTACAGACAATTGTTATAATTTTTGCTCGTGAGAATGCCTACCTTTGACTCGTTTGATCTTCTAAGGTTAGAACTTGAAGAACTCAGGTTGAAGCTTGGTCCAACCTCCTCCCCATGAATTCCTCTCCTCCTTGGCCTCCTCTCCTCGTCCAGCAAGCCCCAGCAACGTGTTAGGGCCGACCATAGAGAGTTTTAAGAGTATTTATGCTTGTTGGGTTTCTATTTCCTAATAGAACTCTAATTCCTATTAAATTCAGAGATTTCCTATTTCTATCCTCCTTCGAAGCTTTCCAACTCCTAATTGGGTTAGGATGGGATCTAAATTCGTGGCCAAGCAATTGGGGTACGATTAGGAATCCACTTGCAACCCATATTACTTATTTTAATACTTTAATACCTTTTTTTCTATTTAGGTAATATTTAAGTTACAAATTTAGAGTATTTTCTTATTATCCTTCTTTTAAAAATCCCTATTTTGGCCCAATAATGTTTAAAGGGTCCATTTAAATAAGCCCATTACTTCTTTTCATTTAATGAGTTTTAATTAATTCTCTTTTCTTTGATTTTTCAATTTACTTGATTTTTTTGATATTATTAAATTTTATTTTTTAAAAAATTCAGGTTGCTACATCCTCCCCCTTTTAAAAGAATTTGGTCCCCAAATTCATATGATCATAATGGAGATAATGTTTTACCGAAAAGATCAGGGTAGTTCCATCTGATGATTCCTTCAGGTTCCCATTGGCTTCTTCCACTCTACGATTGTTCCACAGAACTTTAACCACATGGATGGGACGGTTCCTGAGTTGTTGCACCTTCCGTTCAAGTATCTTGACTGTATTTTCTTCATATGTCGCATCCTTGTTTAGCACCAACTTCTCATGGTGAATGATGTGCGTGGGATCGTACACATATTTCCTCAGTATAGAGACATGGAACACATTGTGTACACATGCCAAATCCAGTGGCAACTGTTGTCTCTTTACGTACGGCAGCAAGGTAGCCTAGAAGGGGGGGGGTGAATAAGTTTTTCTGCAATCTGAAATAGAAACTTAAACACAGAAATTAACACTTGAAGGTTTGGTTAGTTTAGTGTGATAAAGAGTAGCAGTGCGGAAGAAAAAGAATAATCACACAAAGGACACAGGAGATTTATCCTGGTTCGGCCCTTCCCACATGGAAGTCCTACGTCCAGTCCCCAAGCAACCTCTTGGGATTTTACTAACCAAGGGTACAGTCCCCCTCAAGGACAATACAACACCCAGCACCCTAGCTGGTCTTCTTCTCTTTCCCGGGCAAGAAGGCAGCCCACTTCTTTTACAGGTCAAGAAGCCAACCTCCTGGTACAAACCCCAGTGTGGTTCTGCTAGACACCAACCCCTAGCTGGGTTAACTACTGTATACAGTCCTACAGCCGGACACAGATCTTTCTTAGAAAGATCAGACTGAGAAGCTTTACAAGATAAACACTTGTGTAAAGCTCACAGTCCCAGACTCTCCCCAAATATACAATGTGCTCGGAGAGAAACAGAAGAGAGAAAAGAAAGCAATAGTGCTTGAATGCTTGAACGCTTGAGATGCTTGAAAGCTTGAGTGCTTCTGCTGGGCTTAGGCTCTTTCTCTCTTTCTTTGAGTGTATGTGTCGTTGAGGTTCTTCTCACAGTTGTACACTCCTTCAAAGATATTCAGGAAAAGGCTCTGCTTTTCTTCAGCTAAGCTTCTTCTTTTATATGAGCAATTTGAATGGATCCGTTGAAGAGATCCATTGGATTTCTAGCCGTTGCTCATCTCCTCTTCATTTGTCTTAATCAGACTCTGACGGTCTTCGAGGTCTGTACACATAGACGAAAGTGTTAGCATAAAATAGTGTTTATGATAAACGATGTATAGTACTGTGCTTCTGCTAACATACTGAAAATAGTAGGTCATATCTTTTTTCTGACAAGATTATGCATGCAGCTTTTTGTTAGAAGATATTTGACTTTTCAACTTTTCATTTAAGCGCCAAGCATATTTGAAATATAAAGGCAATCTGAGTTTGATCAGAATCCATGAAGAAATCATTATGAGCATGACTTATGAAATCGTTATGTGAAGAGTCATTGCTCATTTATAAACAAATCGATGTGATCATTTATGAAATCGTTATGCAAGCAAATCGTTATGGTCTTCTGAAGAAATCGTTGTGATCAATAAAGAAATCGATGTGATCACTTATGAAATCGTTCTGAGATCAAATTCTTATCAAATCGTTGTGAAGGCAAATCGATGTGAGGGCAAATCGTTGCACTCACTTATCAAATCGTTATGAGACCGATTTCTTATCAAATCGTTATGAGAGAGAAATCGATGTGAACAAATCGTTGTGAGAGCAAGTCGTTGCGCTCACTTATAGAATCGTTATGAGATCGATTTCTTATCAAATCATTGCGAAGGCAAATCGATGTGAGGGCAAATCGTTGCACTCACTTATCAAATCGTTATAGCGCTTATAAAATCAATTAAAACAAAATCGATGTAGCGCTTATTAATTTGTCACTTAAACTGAAATCGATGTATATTGATTAAACATCGATTTTATCATTTTAGTGCGCCAATATTGCATCAATGTGAGACTCAACATTTTGCTATGAGATTGATGCGACACAGATGAAACATGATGTTAAATGAGACTTATCATTTGTTAAAGGGATTGATGCAACACAGATGAAGCAAAAAAATATTTATGAATACCTATATTTTGTTATCATCTAAATGCATCATATATTTTGTTATCACCAAAATACCAAGATCACAGATAACCGTAGTGTGGTTCAACAATCTCCCCATTTTTGGTGATGACAAAATTTATGCAAATTTCTGAATGATGAAAAAAAATGATTTAAGTAGAAAATTCATAGAGCATACTTACTCTCCCTCTTTTTGTCAATAATCCAAAAAGGTCTTACCGTGTATCTCCTTCCTTTTGAGAGAGTTTCTTACCATAGAGGGGTTCAAACTTTTCTCCCTTTTACTCTTTACTCCCCCTTAATCAGAGCTCCCCCTTAATGAGAGGCTCTATTACTGCCTTGAGCATCCTTTGTTCCTGATGCTCCAAGGCTTTCCTGCAAACAACTCATTTAGATGTAGGTACCCAAAACTTGTTGGGTCCTTGATGGTTAGATGCATAAAAATATCCTTTCGGGATCCATACTAGGTGCCTTGTTGTGCATGTGTTTACTGTGTGTCCTAATTAATTACAATGAGAACAACAATGAATATAATCTATTTTGCAGTTCTTATTGTTTTTATGATGTCTGTTTAGAACCCAATTTTTAGAAACCTTTTGCGTTTGATAATGCTTTTTCATTTCAGGGGCCTTTTTCTGAGGCATTTTGGTTTCTTTTACACATTTTGGTAAATGATATTTACCTGGAGTTGTGCCTTGTTTTTCCTTTTCTGAGGGTATGTATCCAAGTCCTTGTTTGTTATTTCCAGATTTTGACCCTTTTAGACATAGATCTAAAGAAGTTTTTCCTTTTGTTAATTTTCCAACCGATTCTTTTAGGTAGAGATTTTCTTCAGTTAAAGTTTTTAATTTTTCTTCTAACTCTAACTTCTCATTGTTCTTATTTTTTAAATTTTCATTCAAAAGATAAATATTATCTTTATTGTCCTTTAATTGTTTTTCTAGTTGCTTCAGTTCGGATTTAAGATCTGAATTGGTGTTTTCTAAGCACGTAGAGTTGTTTTTCAGACTCTTTAATTCTTTTACAACCCCTTTATGTTTTTCATACAGTTCATTAAAGACTTCTTCTAAGTCTTCTGATTCTGACCCTGAATCTGTGCAAGAATTAAAAAATGAGTCAGAATGTACCTCATCTAGTCCCACCATGAGGGCTAGATTTACCTGCTCCTTTTCGGAATCTGAGCTTGATGATTTTGAGCTTGTGACCTCATCATTTTCCCATGCAGCCGCCATGGCTTTTCTTTTATATTTCTTGTGCTGCTTCTTGGGCTTATCAGTTTGACCAATCTTCTTAAGCCTTGGACAGTCTGGTCTCAGATGTCCAGGTTTTCTGCATTCATAGCAAACTGGTTCTTTCTCCTTTTTCTCTTTTCTTTGGATCCTTCTTGATCCGTTTTTCTTCTTCTTCAAAATTTTCTGAAGTTTGGACAATACTTCATCCATATTACAATCTTCAGAACTTGCATCCTGGGAACTAGAAGAAGAGATGGAAGGAGCAGCTACAACTTTAAGAGCATTAGTACATTTCTTCTTAGATGAGCTTTCAGATAATCGCTCCATATTTATTTCATGTGCCATGAGAGAACCTATTAAATTATCAATTGATAATTTAGTTAAATCATGGGCCTCTTCAATAGCAGTTACCTTAGGTGTCCATGAAATAGTTAAGGACCTAAGTATTTTTCTAACGGTTTCTTCATTAGAAAGAATTTTTCCAAGAGAATTTAAACCTACGACTATACTTGAAAATCTATTATACATAGTAGTAATGTTTTCATTTGGAAGCATTTTAAATTGCTCATATTGAGAGATAAGAATATCTATCCTAGTTTGTTTTACTTTATCTGTTCCTTCATAGGTTATCTGCAATTTATCCCATATATCTTTAGCAGATTTACATGCGGAAACTCTACTGAACTCTCTTTTAGATAGAGCACAACATAGATAGTTTTTAGCCTTAAAGTTTAGAGATAGCTTACTCTTATCAGCTGGTGTAATGGCAGTAGTGCCTTCAGATGGAACAACAATGAAATCACCTACCTCAATTACCTGCCACAGATCAAAGTCTGTGCCTCGAATGAAACATTCCATCCTCATCTTCCAGTATTTGTAGTCCTCTCCATCAAAGAATGGAGGTCTAGTGACTGATTGGCCTTCAGCATATCCTTGAGCTGCCACAGATCTTTACTTTAAGATCGTTGGATCTTCTTGGAAGTTCAGAGACCCGCTCTGATACCACTTGTTGTCCCTTTACGTATGGTAGCAAGGTAGCCTAGAAGCGGGGGGGGGGGGGTGAATAGGTTTTTCTGCAATTTGAAATAGAAACTTAAACACAGAAATTAACACTTGAAGGTTTGGTTAGTTTAGTGTGATAAAGAGTAGCAGTGCGGAAGCAAAAGAACAATCACATAAAGGACACAAGAGATTTATCCTGGTTCGGCCCTTCCCACATGGAAGTCCTATGTCCAGTCCCCAAGCAACCTCTTGGGATTTTACTAACCAAGGGTACAGTCCCCCTCAAGGACAATACAACACCCAGCACCCTAACTGGTCTTCTTCTCTTTCCCGGGCAAGAAGGCAGCCCACTTCTTTTACAGGTCAAGAAGCCAACCTCCTGGTACAAACCCCATTGTGGTTCTGCTAGACACCAACCCCTAGCTGGGTTAACTACTGTATACAGTCCTACAGCCGGACACAGATCTTTCTTAGAAAGATCAGACTAAGAAGCTTTACAAGATAAACACTTGTGTAAAGCTCACAGTCCCAGACTCTCCCCAGATATACAATGAGCTCGGAGAGAAACAGAAGAGAGAAAAGAAAGCAATAGTGCTTGAACGCTTGAGATGCTTGAAAGCTTGAGTGCTTCTGCTGGGCTCAGGCTCTTTCTCTCTTTCTTTGAGTGTATGTGTCGTTGAGGTTCTTCTCACAGTTGTACACTCCTTCAAAGATATTCAGGAAAAGGCTCTGCTTTTCTTCAGCTAAGCTTCTTCTTTTATATGAGCAATTTGAATGGATCCGTTGAAGAGATCCGTTGGATTTCTAGCCGTTGCTCATCTCCTCTTCATTTGTCTTAATCAAACTCTGACGGTCTTCGAGGTCTGTACACATAGACGAAAGTGTTAGCATAAAATAGTGTTTATGATAAACGATGTATAGTACTGTGCTTCTGCTAACATACTGAAAATAGTAGGTCATATCTTTTTTCTGACAAGATTATGCATGCAGCTTTTTGTCAGAAGATATTTGACTTTTCATTTAAGTGCCAAGAATATTTGAAATATAAAGGCAATCTGAGTTTGATCAGAATCCATGAAGAAATCGTTATGAGCATGACTTATGAAATCGTTATGTGAAGAGTCGTTGCTCATTTATAAACAAATCGATGTGATCATTTATGAAATCGTTATGCAAGCAAATCGTTATGGTCTTCTGAAGAAATCGTTGTGATCAATAAAAAAATTGATGTGATCACTTATGAAATCGTTCTGAGATCAAATTCTTATCAAATCGTTGTGAAGGCAAATCGATGTGAGGGCAAATCGTTGCACTCACTTATCAAATCGTTATAGCGCTTATAAAATCAATTAAAACAAAATCGATGTAGCGCTTATTAATTTGGCACTTAAACTGAAATCGATGTATATTGATTAAACATCGATTTTATCATTTTAGTGCGCCAATATTGCATCAATGTGAGACTCAGCATTTTGCTATGAGATTGATGCGACACAGATGAAACATGATATTAAATGAGACTTATCATCTGTTAAAGGGATTGATGCAACACAGAGGAAGCAAAAAAATATTTATGAATACCTATATTTTGTTATCATCTAAATGCATCATATATTTTGTTATCACCAAAATACCAAGATCACAGATAACCATAGAGTGGTTCAACAGCAATGCCAGTCGATACGCAACCTCACCAATCCTTTTGAGTACTTCAAAAGGACCGATAAATCTAGGACTGAGCTTTCCTTTTACACCAAATCTTTGGATGCCATGGGTAGGTGATACCTTTAGGAATACATGGTCACCAACTTGAAATTCTAAATCTCGTCTTCTCTTGTCAGCATAGCTCTTTTGTCTGGATTGGGCAATCTTGAGCCGGTCTCAAATCACTTGTATATCTCTGGTGATATTTTGTATCATGTCCGGACCTAGCCATTGTTGTTCTCCAACCTCATTCCAGCATGCAGGAGATCTACAGTTTCTACCATAAAGTGCTTCGAATGGTGCCATTTTAATACTCGCCTGGTAACTGTTGTTATAGGCGAACTCAATTAGGGATATGTGCTCGTTCCAATAACCTTGGAAGTCTATGGTGCAAGCTCTTAACATGTCTTCCACTATCTAGTTGGTTCATTCAGTCTGTCCGTCAGTTTGTGGGTGAAATGCGGTACTAAAATTGAGCTTAGTACCAAGTGCAGTTTGCAGCCCTTTCCAGAAATGAGACGTAAACCTCGGATCTCAATTCGAGACAATGGATGATGGAACTCCATGATTCTCACGATCTCTTTGACATATAATGCGGCTAGTACCTCTACAGACCACTTACTCTTTATAGGTAGGAAGTGTGCGGACTTGGATAGTCGGTCGACAATGACCCATATGACGTCGAGTCCACCACGAGTCTTGGGTAAACCCATGATGAAGTCCATGCTGATGATCAGTCTGTCCCCATATAATTTTAATTAATTACATATGTATTTTAGTGATTAAAAAAACTTCATCAATAATCTCTAAAATATTCTATGAGTCTTAAGCACAGGAAATAAACAAGGAAAATCAAGCACATATGGTAAGTACTAAATACTTCTGTCAATAAGCAAGGTAAGTGCAATTCTCTAAGTCCACATCGACTTTTGTTGAAAGTCACAACGATTTCGTAAGTGTTTTAACGATTTCCTTGTAAGACTAGAAAGTCATGTTGTTTCAAACAAGTCGATCCTGTAACGATTCTATAAGTCATCGTAACGATTTCTTTAGAACTCGCAACGACTTGCTCGCCGTAACGATTTCTTAAGTAATCATAACGATTTCTTTTGAACTCGCAACGACTTGCTCGCCGTAACGATTTCTTAAGTAATCATAACGATTTCTTTAGAACTCGCATCGACTTGCTCGGCGTAACGATTTCTTTAGAACTCGTAACGACTTGCTCGCCGTAACGATTTCTTAAGTAATCATAACAATTTCTTTAGAACTCGCAATGACTTGCTCGGCCTAACGATTTCTTTAGAACTCGCAACGACTTGCTCGCCGTAACGATTTCTTAAGTAATCACAACGATTTCTTTAGCACTCATAATGATTTGCTTTACTCAACGATTTCTTTAGCGCTCATAACGATTTGCTTTACTCAACGATTTCTTTAGAACTCACAACGACTTGCTCGCCGTAACGATTTCTTAAGTAATCACAACGATTTCTTTAGCGCTCATAACGATTTGCTTTACTCAACGATTTCTTTAGCGCTCATATCGATTTGCTTTACTCAACGATTTCTTTAGCGCTCATAACGATTTGCTTTACGCAACGATTTCTTTAGCGGTCATAACGATTTGCTTTACGCAACGATTTCTTTAGCACTCATAACGATTTGCTTTACGCAACGATTTCTTTAGCGCTCATAACGATTTGCTTTGTGCAATGATTTCTTAAGCGCTCAAAACGATTTGCTCTGTGCAACGATTTCTTAAGTGCTCATAACGATTTGCTTTGTGCAACGATTTCTTAAGCGCTCATAACGATTTGCTTTGTGCAACGATTTCTTAAGCACTCATAACGATTTACTTTGTGCAACGATTTCTTAAGCGCTCATAACCATTTGCTTCACGCAACGATTCCTTTAGCGCTCATAACGATTTACTCTCTATAACGACTTGTTAGTATTCATAACGATTTCATAAGTCATATAGGCAACGACTTCATGTTTTATATCAACTTGTCACTTATTTTATCTCTTGAAGCGTTGACTAGTCAAAGTCCACTTTTATATCTCTATGACACTCCTGCATTTATGAGATCTGAACGTACCTCTGCATGCATGCAGACTATATCATCCATTATAGTGCATCTTCTGTCAATATCTTTTAGAAGAAACTATTTAGCATTGCTATTTTGGTGAATATTCTTATCAATGTTTACTGACAACTAAAGACAGCCTAGCTGTCTACTGTTCTAGCATTTAATTTATGCAGGGTCCTAAAGACGTTCTGTCATACAACGTTGGACCATACAGACGACAGAAGACATTATCTCTTTGCGTGCTCAAATGGATAAAAGATTTTTGAAGCTTCCAAGTGTCAAGTAGTCTAACGACTACCAATCTAAGGGACAACAGTTACTTCAACGGGCAAATTTTAAAAGAAGATATAAATACAACACAGAAGAGAAGATCAGATAGACAAGCAGAGAACGCACGTTCAAGCGATTCAAATCTTCTGCTAGAATCCTAAGAGCCAAGAAATTCATTCCTTCCCGTATTGCTCTCTGCTCTCCACTCTGCAGTGAAAATCTTGAGAGAGCTTGTGTAGTTCTGAGAGTGTGCTTAGCTTAGAGTCTTTGCTCTCAGTGCTAGTTGCTTCAGATCTTGGCTTGTTAAAAGCTTGATCTAGGGGCTTGAATTCTTTCTACTCTCTTTATTGTGTTTCCCTTCGTGTGTGAAGGAAGACCTGGTGGTATCCAGGGTGCTGTTCCCTTCGGTTGTGAAGGAAGACCTGGTGGGGTATCCAGGGTGTTTTTCTTTCCCTTCGGGTGTGAAGGAAGACCAGCTGAGCTGGGTGTTGTAGTGTCTATAGGGGGACTGTACCCTTAGTTAGTGGAATCCTGAGTTGTTGCTCAGGGACTGGACGTAGGACTCCTAAGGAGAGGAGGTCCGAACCAGGATAATTTCTGTGTTGTGTGATTGATTTCCTTGTGTGATTGTCTTTCAAACTAACAGCTACTAACCTCTATCGAAGAACGTTTGTGTGAATGTTTTTACTTACAGGTATCTCTTAGATTAATTTTTAAAGACCCATTCACCCCCCTCTGGGCTCGTCAACTGGGCAACAAGTGGTATCAGAGCGAGTCTCTTCGACAAAGAAAGGATCTAACGATCTGAAGAGTAAAGATCCATGGCAGCCCAAAGTCACAACGAAGGTCAGTCTGTCAACCGACCACCATTGTTCGATGGAGAGGATTACACTTACTGGAAAACAAGAATGGAATACTTTCTGCAAGGCCACGATTATCAGATATGGTCCATAGTGGAAGAAGGTGATCTTCTAGTCATAAATGAGAAAGCTCAGTGGACAGACGACGACAGGAAGAAGATCTCACAGAATTGTAAAGCAAAGAGTATTTTGTGCTGTGCCCTTAGTAAAAAGGAGTTCAACAGAGTTTCAGCCTGCAAATCCGCAATGGAAATGTGGGAAAAGCTCAGAATCACCTATGAAGGCACAGATAAGGTAAAGGAAACAAGAATAGATATTCTTGTAGCACAGTACGAAAGCTTTCAAATGCAATCAGGTGAGTCCATTACCCAAATGTTCAGTAGATTTACAGATATTACAAATGGGCTAGCTGGACTAGGAAAGACCTATGAAATGGGAGATATGGTCAGAAAGATTCTTAGATCTTTACCCTCCTCATGGACCCCAAAAGTAACAGCCATTGAAGAAGCTAATGATCTAAAAAGAATGTCTTTAGAAAAGCTCATTGGGTCCCTTATGGCCCATGAGATTAATATGAAAAGGCTAGGAGAGTCCTCAAGTAGAAAGAAGCACTCCAACGCTTTAAAGGCTGAAGAAGACTCACCAGAAGCAAGCTCAGACGAGAGTGAGAGTGTTGAGGACAGTGAAAAAGAGGAAGCAATGCTCTCTAGAAGATTGCAGCGGATTCTAGCTAAGAAGAAGAAGTTCTAATCTGGTAGAAGACACTTCAAAAGAAATAAGGACTTCAAAAGATCATATGGAAAGGATGTGAAGAAAGGAGAACCCATCTGCTATGAATGTAAAAAGCCAGGACACATCAAAGCTGAGTGTCCAAAGATCAAGAAACCGGAGGTCAGGAAGAAAGACAGCTCCAAGAAGTTCAGAAAGTACAAAAAGAAGGCAATGGCAGCAGCATGGGAAAACAGTAGTGACTCAGACAGTGAGTCAAGCTCCTGCAGCGATGAAGAAGAAGCCAATTTGGCTCTCATGGCCAATGCCGAAGACAAGGTAATTTCTGACTCCTCTTTTGATTCATGCAATGGTTCAGATTCTAATAGTTTAGAAGAGGCTTTCAATGAACTATATGAAAAATATAAAGAAGTAACCAAACTATTAAAAGTAAGCAAGAAAAGCATAGTCTGCATAGAAAATACAAACTCAGATCTAAAATCAGAAAATGAACAATTAGAAAGTCAAATAACTGAACTTAAAAGAAGAAATGAACTGTTATGTGAAGACCTAAAAGCTAAGAATGAACAAATAACTAAATTAGAGAAACAAGTAAGTTCAGATGAACTGAAAACTGAAATCAAGACACTAACAGAAGAAAATATACAGTTATCTAGCACATTAGAAAAATTCACCAATGGTAAAAACTCTCTCATATTAAAAGGTGCTAGAAGATCAGGTAAGAAGAAAAATGGATTAGGATATACACCTCCAGATAATGAAGAAACTATAGTTTATCCTAAAACATATCCAACACCAAAATTTGTACCTGAACAAGATATAGCATACAAAGCTAACTTCAAATATATAGAAAAAGTAACCAAATTATCCTGCTGTAGTCATTACAACAAGTTAGACATGTCATAACAACATGCCCAACAAAACATAAGAAATGGATAATCAAAGGTAAAATCAATGATACTAACCAATCAGGACCCAAAAGATTTTGGGTACCTAAAACTTGATGGTTTTATTTCAGGGCAACACTCGAGCATCCAAATGGTATTTGGACAGTGGATGCTCAAGGCACATGTCAGGAAATCAGAAGTTATTCACCAATCTCCTAGCTGAACAAGGAACAGTCACTTATGGAGATAATGGAAAAGGAACTGTAATAGGCAGTGGCTCCGTGAACAGTAAAGGAAAAACGGTTATAGAGGATGTGTTGTTGGTTAAAGGATTGAAGCATAATCTTATCAGCATCAGCCAACTGTGTGACAGAGGTCATCAGATCAAATTTCAAGAATCAAAATGTAGCATACTGAAGGATGGAGCAGTCATCTTTAAAGCAAACAGAGAAAAGAATTTATATGTGCTCTATCTTGAGAAACTCAAAGAACAAAATGTTTGTCTGGAAGTAAATAAAGATAAGTCTACTGAATTATGGCACACACGTCTAGGACATTGCAGTATAGATGGCATGAGAAAATTGCTAAAGAAAAATCTTGTGGAGGGTCTACCAAAGGTCAGTGCAAAATTGGAAGATATCTGTAGACCTTGTGCTAAGGGAAAGCACACCAAGAGCTCCTTCAAGTCAAAGACGGTGGTAACCACCTCAAAACCCTTAGAGCTCCTTCATATGGATCTATTTGGGCCAATGAGGACTACCAGTCTTGGAGGAAAGAACTTTGGATTTGTCATAGTCGATGACTATCCAAGATTCACATGGGTATCATTCCTGGAGCATAAAGATGACACATTCGAAAACTTTGTCAGTTTCAGCAAGAAAGTCCAGAAGGATCAGAAGTTCAGCATTGTTTCTATCCGATCAGATCATGGTGGTGAATTTCAGAATGAAAAGTTTGCTAAGTTCTGTGAAGATCAGGGAATTGAGCATAATTTCTCAGCACCAAGGACACCACAGCAAAATGGAATTGCTGAGAGAAAGAATAGAACCCTATTGGATATGGCAAGAACTATGCTATCTGAATATGATCTGCGGAGATATTTTTGGGCTGAAGCAGTCAACACAGCAAGCTACATCATCAACAGAGTGATGATCAGGCCAATTCTAAAGAAGACTGCATATGAACTGTTCAAAGGAAAGAAACCAAGGATCAGTCATTTCAGAACCTTTGGATGTCCATGCTTTATACACAACAACGGCAAGCGAGATATTGGTAAGTTGGATGCCAAATCAGATGAAGGCATCTTCATAGGATACACCTCTAAACCCAAAGGCTATAGAGTATTTAATAAACATACATTATTAATTGAACAGTCTGTACATATTATTTTTGATGAAACTAACCCTTCCATGAGAAAGGAAGAAGATAGTGATAATGATGATGCAGATGTACTGTCCAAGAAACTGAAGAATACATCAATTGAGGACAAGGATGATCCACCACTGGAAGATATGCAACAAAAGGAAATTACACATGAAAATCTTCCAAAGGAGTGGAGATATAAGAAAGATCACCCACTCGAAAATGTTATTGGTGATCCATCTGTAGGGGTAACAACAAGAGGTAATGTAATTCCTTGTGATTACCTAGCTTTTGTTTCTCAAATATAGCCTAGGATAGTCAATGAAGCTCTTACTGATGAATCTTGGATAATAGCCATGCAAGATGAACTAAATCAGTTCAAGAGAAACCAAGTATGGTCACTTGTTCCTAGACCATCAGACCATCCAGTCATTGGCACCAAATGGGTGTTCAGAAATAAACTGGATGAAACTGGTGTAATCTTAAGAAACAAGGCCAGATTGGTAGCTCAAGGCTATTCTCAAGAGGAATGCATAGATTTCGATGAAACCTATGCACCTGTAGCTAGACTTGAGGCAATTAGAATACTACTTGCATATGCATCAGCATTAGATTTAAAACTATTTCAAATGGATGTCAAATCTGCATTTCTAAATAGTTTCATAAAAGAGGAAGTTTATGTGGAACAACCCCCGGGTTTTGATGATACAGAATTTCCTAATCATGTTTTCAAACTTCATAAGGCTTTATATGGTTTAAAACAAGCACCTAGAGCCTGGTATGAAAGGCTTAGTTCATTTCTTTTAAACCATGGTTTCAGTAGAGGTCAAGTAGATAGCACTCTTTTCATAAAGTCAAAAGTCAAACACATACTACTAGTTCAAATTTATGTAGATGATATTATTTTTGGTTCTACTGATGAATCACTTTGCAAGTATTTTGAAAAGTTGATGCAGGGAGAATTTGAAATGAGCATGATGGGAGAACTTAATTACTTCCTTGGATTACAAATCAAACAAGGAAAGGAAGGAACTCACATCTATCAAGCCAAGTACACAAAAGAACTCCTGAAGAAGTTTGGATTTGAAAATACCAAGCCACTGTCAACACCAATGAGCACATCAACGAGGATGGACAGTGACAAAGATGGTAAGAAAGTAGATCAAAAGATCTACAGAGGTATGATAGGTTCACTGCTCTATTTGACAGCTAGTAGACCTGATATCTTATTTAGTGTATGCATGTGTTCTAGGTATCAAGCAGATCCTAGAGAATCACATTTAATTTCTGTAAAAAGAATATTCAGATATTTAGCTAGAACTCATGACTTAGGTCTGTGGTATCCAAAATCTTGTGAAATCAATTTAGTAGGATACTCTGATGCTGACTATGCTGGATGAAAAGTAGATAGAAAAAGCACCAGTGGTGGTTGTCAATTTCTTGCAGGATGTTTGATATCCTGGTCTTCAAAGAAATAAAATTCAGTGGCACTATCTACAGCTGAAGCTGAGTACGTAGCTGCTGGAAGTTGTTGTACACAACTCTTATGGATAAAGCAACAACTTGAAGATTTTGGATTAAATATCAAATCGATCCCACTATTGTGTGACAACACCAGTGCCATTAATCTTACCAAGAATCCAGTTCAACATTCAAGGACCAAGCATATTGAGGTTAGATATCATTTTATTCGTGATCATGTAGCAAATGGTAATATTGAAATATCTTTTATTGATACAAATGGCCAGCTAGCAGACATCTTCACAAAAGCCTTACCTGAAGAGAGATTCACATCTCTTAGAAGGGAACTGGGCATGTGCAATTTGTGAAAAGAGTTTTGTTGAAAACTGGCATATAAATTTTTCAGACTTAAACAATTTTTCTCTCCATGGTTTTAAGCAAAAATAGCAATATTATCCCTCCTGGTCGCTCTTTTATTGCAGTCGGTTTGAATAGTCAAACTTGTTTGTCGCTTTCTACCGCCTTTTGGCGCCTCACTTTCCCCAGCGCATTTATTTATTCATAAAATCGATGAGAGAACGATTCGTATCCCATCTTCTACCTTTTCCCCCTTTCATCTGGTTGCTTGAGCCGATGCCCTAGCAATTTTGACATCGACTCTCTGCTAAGTTTGAAGCTTCTCTAATCCTCCTGCAAAATTTCTTGAGGGCTTTCACTCCTCCTTCCTTCTCAACCCTCCAGAAAAACTCCTCAACAAATTCCATGGCCGCATCCACCGTTTCCGGGAGTTTGGGTGGCTACAACGCCGAGTTTCTTGCTCCTGAGCAGCAGGAAAGGTTTACTTTTGTGAAGACTAAAGTCTGTGGAAATAAGGCAGTGGATATAGCAGATCTAGAGAAAAATGGCATGCCAGTGTAATTGAAGCAATGAACAGAATGCAGTGGATGGGAATCACCACCCTCTCCGAGGTAAGTTATCCGGATCTTGTAAAGGCTTTTTATGTTTGTCTGAGAACAGAGGAAGACGGGTCCCTAATTTCATCTATCAAGGGAACCCAGATCAAGATAGATCATGAGTTGTTACACTCGTTATTTGGAGTAAAGACATCCGGGCACAGTGGGGTTCACACCGTGGACGCCTAAGTTAAAGGTCTTGGTATTGTAGGACCGGGATTCAGATTGAAAGATGGTAAATTAGACATTAACCAACTAAATGCTTTCAACCGCCTCCTCCATTTCATAGTCTGTCAGATTTTGGTTCCAAGAAGCGCAACTTTCTCCACCTGTACCAAGGCAGACTCAGATATGATGTTCTGGGCCATACATAACAAGGACATCAATATGGCCGCAGTGATGATTGAGAGAATGAGATTTGCCCGTGATCAAATTTGGGATACAAAGAGCAAGCTCAATGTCTCTTTGCCTTATGCTCATCTGCTTACCAAAGTTTTCAGGCATTTTGGTATTGATCTGACCAGAGCTGTAGTTGAGAAAATGGGCCAATCAATTAGGTCCATAAATCTAAGGAAGAGTGGTTTCTCAGTGATCAATGATGTCTGGTCTAAGACCTCAGTAGCAGAGGGAGAGGCCATCATAGTAGATGTTCAGGAAGAAGCAGCAGAACCAGCAGCAGAACAACTAGCAGCGGATCAAGCAGTAGCAAAACCAAGAATAAAAATTGAGCCACCTGAATTAGCAGAACCTCCAGCAGTACCAGCAGAATCAGTAGCAGCAGAAACAAGAGCTGCAGAGCAAGAAGGGTCACCCCCTTTAGTAATTGAATCTCACCCTCCAGAAACTCCAGTAGGAGGAGCAGTGGTAGGTGCTGCAGACACTTTGTCCACCTCCATTGTTACCTCTATCCTAAGAGAGGTAGTGGACTCTGTTCTCACCACCCCAGTCACGTCAGAGACTGGTGGAATGGCAGAAGAAGAAGCTGTGGCATCTGGCCACATTGAAGAATCTCTTGCAATACCAGTTCAGGAGGAGCAATCAGATGCTCCTATTAATATTATTTTAGAAGAAGATGCTCCCATTCAGGGGGAGCAAGAGCCAATGGAAGAGGATGTTCCTACTCAGGGGGAGGGACATGTCAATCCTCCTGTTTTTGATCCTAGAGATGGGGAGACAGCCAGCTCCTCTGATTCTGATGATGATCAGCCTCCTCCAGCTTCAGAGGCTAGGCAGAAAGGGAATGAAGTGGAGCCCGAAGTATCACTCTTATCAGATTCTCCACATGAAAGGCTAATGAGGCAGAAGATTGTGATAAATTTGAAGCCTGTGATTGAGAGACTTGATGCCCAAGGAACTATTCTATGTTCTCTTCAATCTGATGTATCCTCCATCTTCATGAGCCAAGCTTCAGCTTCAAAGGAAATTTCCAACATCAGGAATGCCATGAAGTGGTTCAACAAAGAAATGGGCAGCATGAAGAATATGCTGTGTGAAATCCTGAAGGTGGTTGGAGCCCAAGCTCCTCCTCCACCTCCTGCAGCCCAAGTTCCTGAGTCTGAGCCATCAGGGCCGTCAGCTCAAGAGTCAGGGCCATCAGGGCCAGCACCAGCAGCAGCAGAGGTAGAAGTAAATGTGCAAGGGTCATCTGGGCCAGCTGAGCAGGTTGAAGGGCCTCCAGGGCCATCAGTGCAAGTGTTAGGGCCATCAGGGCCATTAGAGAGTGGATTTGTGCAGACAGAGGTTGAAGAAGAGGTCTTGGCACCTAAGCCACCAACTCCTTCTCCTCCTTCTCTCACACTAGCTCCTCCATCTCCTCCATCATCTTCTACAGCACCCCCTACTCCTCAGCCATTCAAAAAGCCTCAATCCAGACCCATCTCTTCTCCAACACCATTTCCTTCTCAATCCACCTCATCTCCTGCATCTTCTACTCACATACTTCCACCTCCACCGAGTTTTGAGGTGCCTCCAGCATCCTCTACTGGAGCCTCCTCCTCCTCCTCTGGTCCCTCCCATGGACCAGTTGATAACATTCCCACTACTTCTCGTTCATTTCTTCATCCTTCTCCTGCACCCTCTTTCATCACTATAATCCCTGAGACAGCTCAACTTGACTCTCCCTTTATAGAAAAAATAAAGGATGAGTTTGAGGAAGGAATTCTCAGGTCTGTGCTGAAGGTTGGGGAGCACATCCATAGGGCAGACCCTTCCAGTCATGCACCTAAGAAGAGGAAAATTTCTTCTACCTCCTCCATTTCATCTGAGTCTAAATACCCTCCTTTGTGGTTTTCCCTCACAGTGGACAACAAAAATAAACCATTGTATAGAGAATATCTCTCAAAGGTTGTTCTTACTACCATCATTAACCTTCCATTCCTCAATCTAACAGATCATTTAAACACCATTTTACCCTTCACTTCTCTTTCCAAATCCAAAAAATCCAAAATCTTCTCTATCGCCCACTCCAAAACCGAAGAGCAGTGGGGCAAAGGCCACCAAGATCTCTTCAAAAGATATATTCTTGCCAAATCTGCCAGATTCCCTCCAAGGGACCACTCCCTGACCTTATCAGAGTGGTTTTGAATTTATCATAGAGAAATTTGGGCACCCTTCATTCAGAAAGAGATCAAGATGGTCAGACACTATGTGTTGTTCAACAACTTCAGATATGTCCACCAGCTTCCAAAAGTTCAGCTGAGCCAATTTAAGAAGGCCATTTCAGCTCTGAGTCCAGGCATCTCTCTCACTTCAGATGTTCAGGTGGATTTTGCTACCCTCCTAGTGCCAGATGAGATTGCACTACCTCATATTCATTTCCTAGTCATGGAATCTTCTGTAGGATCCATCATCTTTGAACGTTTTGCCAGAGTGATGGGCAGAATCAAAGTACAGAAGGGCTGTCTGGTTGCATTCCCTAGATTCCTATTTAGAGAATATCACCAAGGGCATGTAAGTGCTGAAGTTCTAGCCCCAATCCTGTCTGAATGTGAAAGGCTGACATCCTCAGAATGGTCCAAGTTCTACCCTTTGTCTGCTTAGCAGCTGTTCACCCTGAATGAAGATCAAGTCAGGGAAGGCAAACCTGCTGTCTCTCCAGCCACCTTCTTGGATATGAACTCCATTCACCTTGTAAATGACCCCTTCAAAGTTTGGGAGGAAAGGTACAAGGTGTATGTAGCTCTTCTTAAAGCTCTCAGAGATAATCACAATCACTATCATGTGTCCATGGATCAGTTTCTTACCTGTGCCAGCTTTGGGACTCGTCATTTCCTAAAGATGACTATGGATAAGGATGCTTATGCTGATCTTCACTACAAGCACTTAGATCTTCATCTTCAAAGGATGGCTTCCTCCATGGGACCAACCTACTCTTTGTCTTTTGGAGTCTTTAAAACTCATTTTGAAGAGCAGGAAGCACAGGCATGGGAAACCATCTCCCATTTTGCCTCTCTTTTGTCTCCTGCTTATTATTTACCTGTACCTCCTCAAGATGAATGAAATACTTTATTTTGTCTTAGTTTCCCTTTCTCTTCTCTCTTTGTCTCAGATTATCTTTTTGCTTAATGACAAAAAGGGGGAGAAAATTAGCATGTCTGAAATACATTCCAAAAACATTTAGGGAGAAATAAAATTTTGACTGTTTTTAGATAACTTTCATCCATACTTATTGTTCAGTTTTTATCATCACCAAAAAGGGGGAGATTGATGATCAGTTTGTTCCCATGTAATTTTAATTAATTACATATGTTTTAGTGATTAACAAAACTTCATCAATAATCTCTAACATATTCTATGAGTCTTAAGCACAGGAAATAAACAAGGAAAATCAAGCACATATGTTAAGTACTAAATACTTCTGTCAATAAGCAAGGTAAGTGCAATTCTCTAAGTCCACATCGACTTCTGTTGAAAGTCACAACGATTTCGTAAGTGTTTTAACGATTTCCTTGTAAGACTAGAAAGTCATGTTATTTCAAACAAGTCAATCCTATAACGATTCTATAAGTCATCGTAACGATTTCTTTAGAACTCGCAACGACTTGCTCGCCGTAACGATTTCTTAAGTAATCATAACGATTTCTTTAGAACTCGCAACGACTTGCTCGGTGTAACGATTTCTTTAGAACTCGCAACGACTTGCTTGCCGTAATGATTTCTTAAGTAATCATAACGATTTCTTTAGAACTCGCAACGACTTGCTCGCCGTAACGATTTCTTAAGTAATCACAACGATTTCATTAGCGCTCATAACGATTTGCTTTACTCAACGATTTCTTTAGCGCTCATAACGATTTGCTTTACTCAACGATTTCTTTAGAACTCGCAACGACTTGCTCGTCGTAACAATTTCTTAAGTAATCACAACGATTTCTTTAGCGCTCATAACGATTTGCTTTACTCAATGATTTCTTTAGCGCTCATAACGATTTGCTTTACTCAACGATTTCTTTAGCACTCATAACGATTTGCTTTATGCAACGATTTCTTTTGCGCTCATAACGATTTGCTTTACGCAACGATTTCTTTAGCGCTCATAACGATTTACTTTGTGCAACGATTTCTTAAGCGCTCATAATGATTTACTCTGTGCAACGATTTCTTAAGCGCTCATAACGATTTGCTTTGTGCAACGATTTCTTAAGCGCTCATAACGATTTACTTTGTGCAACGATTTCTTAAGCGCTCATAACAATTTACTTTGTGTAACGATTTCTTAAGCGCTCATAATGATTTGCTTTACGCAATGATTCCTTTAGCGCTCATAACGATTTACTCTCTATAATGACTTGTTAGTATTCATAACGATTTCATAAGTCATATAGGCAACGACTTCATGTTTTATATCAACTTGTCACTTATTTTATCTCTTGAAGCGTTGACTAGTCAAAGTCCACTTTTATATCTCTCTGACACTCCTACATTTATGAGATCTGAACGTACCTCTGCATGCATGCAGACTATATCATCCATTATAGTGCATCTTCTGTCAATATCTTTTAGAAGAAACTATTTAGCATTGCTATTTTGGTGAATATTCTTATCAATGTTTACTGACAACTAAAGACAGCCTAGCTGTCTACTGTTCTAGCATTTAATTTATGCAGGGTCCTAAAGACGTTCTGTCATACAACGTTGGACCATACAGACGGCAGGAGACATTATCTCTTTGCGTGCTCAAATGGATAAAAGATTTTTTAAGTTTCTAAGTGTCAAGCAGTCTAACGACTACCAATCTAAGGGACAACGGTTACTTCAACGGGAAAATTTCAAAAGAAGATATAAATACAACACAGAAGAGAAGATCATATAGACAAGCAGAGAATGCACGTTCAAGCGATTCAAATCTTCTGCTAGAATCCTAAGAGCCAAGAAATTCATTCCTTCCCGTATTGCTCTCTGCTCTCCACTCTGCAGTGAAAATCTTGAGAGAGCTTGTGTAGTTCTGAGAGTGTGCTTAGCTTAGAGTCTTTGCTCTCAGTGCTAGTTGCTTCAGATCTTGGCTTGTTAAAAGCTTGATCTAGGGGCTTGAATTCCTTCTACTCTCTTTATTGTGTTTCCCTTCGTGTGTGAAGGAAGACCTGGTGGTATCCAGGGTATTGTTCCCTTCGGTTGTGAAGGAAGACCTGGTGGGGTATACAGGGTGTTTTTCTTTCCCTTCAGGTGTGAAGGAAGACCAGCTGAGTTGGGTGTTGTAGTGTCCATAGGGGGACTGTAACCTTAGTTAGTGGAATCCTGAGTTGTTGCTCAGGAACTGGACGTAGGACTCCTAAGGAGAGGAGGTCTGAACCAGGATAATTCTTGTGTTGTGTGATTGATTTCCTTGTGTGATTGTCTTTCAAACTAACAGCTACTAACCTCTATCGAAGAACGTTTGTGTGAATATTTTTACTTACAGGTATCTCTTAGATTAATTTTTAAAGACCCATTCACCCCCCCTCTGGGCTCGTCAACTGGGCAACACATGCCAATGCTTTCCCATTTCTATTTCGGGATATCTAGCGGTCTGAGTACACCAGCAGGGCGCATGTGTTCCGCCTTTACCTGTTGGCAAGTAAGGCAATGAGCGGCATGCTCGGCAACCTCTCTTTTCATGTTCGGCCACCAATGTTCTTTTCATGTCTTGATACATCTTGGTACCTCCAGGATGTATTGTGTACTTCATCTTGTGAGCTTCATCCATTAACCTTCTCTTCAGTTCTTCATTGTCGGGGACGCATGTCCTCCCTTGAAATACAAGCGTTCCGTCCTCGGTCATAGCAAAGTCAGGTCTTTCAGCTAAGGTTTCCTTAACACGAACTAAGAATGGATCGCTGTCTTGTTGAGCTTTGATCTCATCTAGCATATTGAATTGAATCTTGATATTGGCAACCAAGACACGATCATCCCTATGTTCAATATTTAAGTCTAACCTTGCGAATTGTTCTAGTAGTTGCATCTCGCCAAGGACTAGGCTCGAAACAGATGCCATCGGCTTCCTACTCAGACCATCAGCCACGACATTTCCCTTGCCTGGATGGTATTGGATGTTGAAGTCGAAATCCTTTAGATATTCTAGCCATCTTCTCTGTCTCATGTTGAGTTCCTTCTGGGAGAATAAATACTTCAAGCTTTTGTGGTCTGAGTAGAAAATGAATTGCTCTCCATATAAATAATGTCTCCAGATTTTTAAGGCGAAGACCACGGTAGCCAACTCTAGATCATGCATAGGGTAGTTGACTTCATGCGTCTTTAGTTGTCTTGAAGAATAGGCAATGACCTTCTCCTTTTGCATCAATACACACCCTAGCCCAATTCCTGAGGCATCGGTGTAGACACAGAAACCCTCTCCCTCTATGGGTAGAGCGAGAACAGGTGCTGAGGTAAGACAGTCTTTTAGAGTATGAAAACTCTTCTCACACTCTTTACTCCAGGAGTAGGGATTCTCCTTTCGTGTTAAACGTGTGAGAGGAACGACAATCTTGGAGAAGTCCTTTATGAACCACATGTAGTAGCCAGCCAGTCCTAAGAAGCTTCTGATCTCGGTGACGCTGGTTGGTCTCTCCCATTTGAGTACAGCTTCAACTTTGGAGGGATCAATGGAGATGTCGTCCTTGGAGATGACGTGGCCCAAGAAGGACACTTCTTTGAGCCAGAATTTGCACTTGTTCAGCTTTGCGTATAGTTTGTTGTCTCGCAAGACTTGCAGTGCTATCTTCAAATATTCTTCTTTGGTCTTCGAATATATGAGGATGTCATCGATGAAGACGACCATGAACTTATCAAGGTATGGCCGGTATATGCTGTTCATGAGTTGCATAAAGGCTACAGGAGCATTGGTTAGACCAAAAGGCGTAACGACGAATTCATAATGTCTATACCTACTCTTGAAAGCCGTTTTGAAAATATCATCGTCCTCGATCCTCATTTGATGATAGCCAGATCGAAGGTCGATCTTGGAGAAATATTGAGCTCCAGAGATTTGGTCAAAAAGTTCATCGACCCGGGGCAATGGGTACTTGTTCTTGATGGTTAGCTGATTGAGTTGTCGATAGTCTATGCATAGCCTCATCGATCCATTCTTCTTCTTAACGAATAGCACAAGTGCTCCCCATGGAGAAGTACTTGGTCTGAAGAACCCCTTCTCTATCAGCTCCATCAGTTGCGCCTTCAATTCCTTTAACTCGGCGGGTGACATCCGATACGGTTGACGTGATATCGGAGCAGCTCCAGGAATCAACTCGATAGCGAAGTTGACATCACGTTCCGGAGGAATCTCTGGCAGATCTTCGGGGAACACATCTGGGTAATCTTGAACTATGTGTATGTCTTCTATCTTAGAACCCTTCTTTTCAACTATTATGGTCGCAAGGAAAGCGATGCAACCTTTCTTTATCATGTTATGGGCCTTTATGGCGGAGACTAGAGACATCTGTCTCTTATGTCTGATTCCAGTAAATGACAGCTTATGGAAATCACTAAAAGTAACCTTCCCTTTCTTACAGTCGACACTTGTCCCATAAGTGGACAACCAGTTGGCTCCCAAAATTACATCATAGCCCTCCATGGGCATACACACCAGGTCGACAGTGAGGTTATGGTGTCCGATCATTACATCGGCAGATGAAAATATTTGTTCAGTTTCTCCTTTTCTCCCAGTGGTGTTGTGACAGAGAATTCACAACCCATAGATATAGGTTTAACATTTAACGTATCAGCAAAGTTTTGAGATATAAATGAATGGGTTGCTCCAGTATCAAATAAAACGAATGCTGATAGAGAGAAAACTTGTAGGGTACCTTCCATAACTCCACCCTCCTTGGTGGTCTCCACTTCCTGGACAGCTTGTAGTCAGGTAGGCTTCTTTTGCCCATTAGGGCGTTTCTCTTTCTCCTGCTCCTTCAGCACAGGGCACTTGAGATTTCTGCAGCGTAGGCAAGCGCCTGCTTTCCTCCAGCATTCTGCAGCAGTATGACCAGGTTTGTCACAATGTTCACACTTGGTCTTTTCGGTGTTTGGGGTAGTAGGTATCTTGGGCTTCCTTTCTTGATTCGGCCCTCCCGTGATGTTGAACGGCCGCTTCCTATCATTTGTGGGCTTGCTTGAGAAACCCAATGCTGGTTCCTTCTTGACCAGTCTACCCTTAATGCGATCGGTAAGGTCGGTCGCATCCTCCAGTAGCTGTGCCTTCTTTACCATCTCGGCATAAGTCTGGATGTCGAGTGGTGCAAGTTGTGTAATATATGAAGGTTTGAACCCATTGAGAAATCGTCTCGCCTTCATCTTCTCTGTGTTGACCAGATGATTGGCATAACGTGCCAATCGGGAGAATTGCGCTTCATACTCAGCACAGTAAGGTGCCTCTGCTTCAGTGCAGCAAATTTAGAGGCCTTCCTCTCCTAGATTCCTTCATAGAAGTATTTGGAGTTAAAGTGCTCCTTGAATTTTGCCCAGGTGAACTGTATATCGGCCCTGGTGGCCTCCACGGACTCCCACCACACACGTACGTCTCTTTCTAATTGAAAAGTTGCCAGTAATAATTTATCACCATCCGCGCATTGCATGACGCAGAAGATGCATTTTATCTCCTTCATCTAGTTTTCTGCCTCATCGGGAACGGTAGTTCCACTAAAACGAGTCGGGTTCAAGTTGCGAAAATTCCTATGCAGATCTCCAGCTCCTTGGTTTCCACGAGCTCCAGCAGCCTGAAGTAGTGCTTGAGTGAGCTGTTGGATAGTTTGTTGCATGTCACGGAGTTGTGCACACTCCGCTGCCATTGCTTTGGTTTAAGTTTATTCAAAAAGAGAAATTTAATGTAAGATATCGTGATTGCACTAAGTTGGTGCGTGTGTGAGCTTATTTTAACTTATTACCCAAGGTTCTACCCATCTCTCACATAGGCATGGAATGAAATTCTAAGTCAAGACAGGTCAAACCTAGATCATCCTATACTTAAGAATAACTTAGGCTTTGATACCACAAAACTGTCACGCCCTGACGCGGAATATCGGAACGTGAGGCAGTTGCAAGTAAACGGGTACAGAGCGAGTACTAGACATCAAACCATTGAACAAGAATAAATACTAAAGTAATTGCATCTTATTAATAACTTTTCGAATGTCTAGTTACAACTACTAATGTTAGAGCCATTCTATAGGGCCCAATTACACTGGAATAAAGCAAAAGAGCTAAACTCGAACTCTATCATAATACTAGGACACTACGGTACTCATGACTTCACTCGTGGTCGTTCCCGTCCTCTTGAGTGTAAGTGTCATCCTCGGTCTCACCTGAGAATACGTAACAAATAACGAAGGGTGAGCAATAACGCTCAGTAGGACTTAAATCTCATGTAAACAAGCATGCTTAAAGTGATTAATGAATTATCAAGCAGGATAACTAGAGAGAGTAACGAGAACAGTATAGAGAGTAATGGTAAACGATGACGAGGAACAATAGCACAAAACATGAGAGTATAGCCCAACAAGTATGATAACGGATTGGCCGTATAACAAGATAACAAGTTACACAACAGTGCACTAGTCACGATAGCAAGTGTTGGTCGATATTCTTTCAACCATGAGTTCAAGTAAATAATAATTGACTGATTGATTGATTGTCATAGATTAAATCTTGTGTGTTCATGTGTTAGGTGTATGCCAATCACCCTGATCATTAAAACCCTGTAAGTTATAGCCTTTCAGGCGCTCATCCCAGGACCAGATCGGGCCTTTATAATGTTGCCTAGCATAATCATGTTTTTATCATAGACAATCAATTTAATGGCCAAATAGAGTACCAAGAAATAGATGAGATTAAGTGGCGAGATAGATAAGAGTCTAGAGAGAGCGTGAACAGATGAGAGTATAGAGACAGTAGACGAGACAGAGACATATTCGTAAGACAACGTTAAACAAGCGATAGTAACAGTTGCACAACACACGTGATTTGGTGTTGGCAGTTAGATGGAATTCACTACCCTTCCACTGGCCATATTATGCACAGGTCCAGAGGTCTGGCGTGATTCAAACTAAAAGAGAGAACAATCTAAGGCCGTATGGATCTTACTGATCCCTAAAGTGTGTCATAGGTGTTAGGGTACAACAAGCTCGTCGACCATGTGGGAACCCATGGACAGATGAGACTTATGGAGGACTTGAACAAGGATTCACTAGTCGGACAGAAAGAATATCTGACAGAGAGTTCATCCAAGTCAAGAGAGAGTGTGCACAAAGAAACGCCCGATGTTCTAGAGGAATTCTAGAACAGTGGAGCGTCGGTAACAGTATTCCCAAAACATCGCAAGAAACAAAGACAAGTTCATTTAAAAATATGACAATTGAAATACATTACCAGATGTACTATGAGATAATTTCATGCCAAGTTAAGCCAAAATGGATGGTTCAAAGTGTGTGCATGTGTCATGAAAAATCAAGGACATGAATGGTCATGTGAAAGATTTTAATTAATTAAAATATATCCCAGATTAACAGCTTCATTTACTGTGTTTAAGAGAGTTAATAGAGCATGATATTTCTATAGAAAATCAAGACTTGCAGAAATAGAGGGTTTTCATGCAAAAACCCCAGATCGCGACGTACCCCTGTAAGCTCGCGATAGGGTCAGATGAGAACGTGATAGGGTCATGCACAGGTCGTGACAGGTGGGTCAGAGCAGGCTGCCAGATCGTGATGGTGTGGCCTGTCGCGTTCATAACGTGACAGGTACTGTGTCGCGACGGGCCCTGAGAATGCGGCCTATCGGGCCGTCACGTTCTCAAGTCCTGCGCCTGAGTCCGAGCGGGAAAAGGACAGTGTATGGGATTGCTGTCCAAGTTGCCTTGTTTTGACATAGGGATGTTCAGAAATTAAGAACTAAATGTACAATCGATGAAAAATTACGAAATCACTTGCAAACTGATCTAGACATGCGAGAGTACTTACAGTAAATAGGAATTTGAAAACAGACATGGTTTCGACATGCTTCAAATAGGTTTATTCACGTAGAACATGGAACAATGTATAGTTGAGATGCAATAATTAATTCGAGCAGTAGGATGGATTAAATTTAGGGCTTTCAGGGGAAAACAATGTCTAACATCTAACAGTATCTCCAGTTAAAATATCATGGCATGGGGTCGAGTATGCATGGAGTTCTAGAATTTAGATGAAGGGTCGGGGTCATGACGAGTGCAGAACTTCAAAAATCAAGAAGAAAATATTGGCTCGATGGAAAATTATGAAACAGAGGACTTTTGTTCCTGATGGTTGGAACAATCTACAAGCGAATTTTTATAATTTTTGCTCATGAGAATGCCTACCTTCGACTCATTTGATCTTCTAGGGTTAGAACTTGAACAACTCGGGTTGAAGCTTGGTCCAGCCTTCTCCCCACAAATTCCTCTCCTCCTTAGCCTCCTCTCCTCGTCCAACAAGCCCCAGCAACATGTTAGGGCCGACCATGGAGAGTTTTGAGAGTATTTATGCTTACTGGGTTTCTATTTCCTAATAGAACTCTAATTCTTATTAAATTCCAAGATTTCCTATTTCTATCCTCCTTCCAAGCTTTCCAACTCCTAATTGGGTTAAGATGGGATCTAAATTCGCGGCCAAGCAATTGGGGTAGGGCTAGGAATCCACTTCCAACCCATATTACTTATTTTAATACTTTAATACCTTTTTTTCTATTTAGGTAATATTTAAGTTACAAATTTAGAGTATTTTCTTATTATCCTTCTTTTAAAAATCCCTATTTTGGCCCAATAATATTTAAAGGGTCCATTTAAATAAGCCCATTACTTCTTTTCGTTTAATGGATTTTAATTAATTCTCTTTTCTTTGATTTTCCAATTTACTTGAATTTTTTGATATTATTAAATTTTATTTTTTAAAAAATTCAGGTTGCTACATAGGTGATATTCCATTGCCCAATGATTTCTTAATATTATTTAGTACTTCTTTTGTTTACTTATATGATTACAACTGCATGTCGCGATATTTCGTGTCAAGACGTAACAATCAAACTCTAAATTAGTCGATCGATGTAATGACCCGACCTTCTGGACCCTCGCCAGAGACCCCGAAGTTCGCACCGCCACCCACGGATCTGAAGACCCAGAAGGGTTAGAAGAATAGTCTAGTGAGATATGTACTGAATTTAAATAACTATAACAAAATATATAATTGTACAACATGTCCCAAGTAAAAGCACATGTACAAAAAGAAAGGTGCAGTCCTTAAGGGGCATACCTTGCAAAGCACAATTTTCAATTCACTCAAGTACAAGAGCTCTCGCTCTCACTGCTGCTGAAAGCACACAGCGCCACAACCGCCTCTACAAACCGTCCGACACTGAGCTCCCGCGACAACGAGCCCCTAGCTGAAGAGAGTAGGGGGGTGAGCCTCGCGAACAAGGCCCAGTAGGGATTACTAGTCCCTCACCAGCCAGAGCAGCAAGAATTTCAAAAACAGGAAACTACACTAGAAAGCTGTAAAGCGAGGAACACCTACAGCAGGGTACTACAAAGCAGCGGAACAGAACAATGCAATGCCATGGCCACCAGCCAAGGTTGTGGCACACACACGACTCCCACAGAAACCAATGGAGTCAAGCACAACATGGAAACAAGCCTCGGCACGCCCGCTGAGACAGGGGTCTCACAGAGACCACAGAGCAACCATGTGAGAAGGACGTCTCACCACAAGCATGGCCACCTCAGACCTCCACAAGGTCAAAGGCCCACAAGCATAACCACTCCGGACCTCGAACACACCGCGAGGTCGGAAAACAACACACACCAGTGCCACCACGGACTAGCACCAAGGAACGGGACTATGGAACAATGGTCAAGGCCTGCACAAGGCACATCGAGAGAGGACGCAATGTGGAAACCACCAAAAGCACGGGCCGACAAGGTCAGACCAACAACGTCCACGGAAGCTAGACACAGCCAGACTACAACCACTGTGCAGGCTAGGACGACGAGTCGCACTTGGAAACACCGTGAGGAAACGTCGTCACAACAACAACAACCAAGTCACCGCCACTGGCAGCTAAGAGGAGGACACACCGGCCACTCCCTCTGCTCGCCAGCTGGCTACTGTCTCTAAACTCCCCGGAAGAGTGAGATAGAGCCACCACAAAACACCACAAGAACACACACACCACCGCAGTCTGGCCAAGCTACGGCCCCATGCCTAGCACCACTATATGGCTCTGGAACCAACGCAGAGAGAGGAAATGAGAAAAAGGACTGTCTAGGCCACGTTGGGAAGAAAGACACCTCCTCGACCTTGGTGTCCCGCCTCAGACAAGAGAGCTCTACAAACGACTCAATGCCGCTGTCCAAACCTCATTTTCCCCTCCGCTCGAGAGTCCGCCAACTAGGCCGTAGACTCGAGCATGCCCGTAGTCTGGAGCACTCCCTCAATGGGCTCATGGGGATGGGAGTCCCAGGAAACGGAGACAACCTCTGAATAGAACAAGCCATCAAGTGCCAAGTACCGGGCGAACGACAGGGCAAGCATAATAGAAATCACGCCAAACCGTTGCTTGTAACCCACGACAAGCCCAGCAAGTACGAAGCACGCACGGACAAGCCAAAATCTCAGAACACCACATGTCAGTACAAAAAGTTCATCGCTCTACTATAATGGTCAATCGATTATTAGATAGGCGCGACCCTCTTGGCACCGCCGCCAGAACAAGGCCACGAAGGTGTCACCTTCAGTCATTGAATGCAGCGAGGTAACCTACCGCATTCCCCACCTGAAGGTCGTAAGGGCAAGCCAGCTCGCACACACTGACACCCCAACTGAAACCAAAAAAACACCTGAGGCAACATAGGCATGTCGCGTCCTCCTCGGCCGTCGTGATACCATCGCGACAGGTAGAGGCGCCATGACAACCCTGTCGTGACGAGGAAATGCATCGCGACAAAAACCTTGTCGCGATGGGGAAGCATGTCGCGACAACAACTATCACGATGGGGAAACGCGTCGCGACATGATCTCGTTGGACCGCCGAACTGCGACGCCATCGCGTTGGGTAGGCAAGTTGCGACACGATCGTGCCCGATCGGGCGGACGCCTCCTCTGGTGTCTCGACGCGCACCGTGGTCGTGACACCAGAAGGAAGACAGACCCGTGGGATGCTCCATCTCGAGGCCACCCACAAGCCACAAACACACCACATAGGAGAGGGGAGCATGGAGAAGCAAGAAATCCTATCTACAAACCACGAGAGGCTCCCAATCCACCCAGATTGAGAAGGGTACAAGCAATCCCTACCTTAAACGAAGAAACGAACCGATAGGGGCCCTTCACGTCGGATTGACCACCTCCTCCTCACTCCACGCAAGCTCCACGACACCGGGACACCACGCACGACCCTCCTCCTCGCCTGAAACACATAAAGGAAAGAGAGTGAGGTGGAGCTCCCGTCGGAGGGGAGGAAAGGGGAAGAAGAAGAGGAACAGTGCCGACAAAGGCTATAAGCCTTCGGAACCCAAGTCGCAATAGGGCGACGGGATAGGTCAACCGACTGCGACACCAACGCATCTCCTAGGGATGCTGCGACAACTTGACAAGTCGTACTAACACGCCTGCCACCCTGACAGAAGTCAGATGACCCAAACCACGGAAGACTTTCACATCCCGTTGACCGGGCACGACAAGAACGCGATGCACCAGCAGGGCGCGACAAGGATGTCTATCGCGTCGGGTCACCCCGACGCCTCACTAACGCGTCGCCCAGCCTGGATGCGTTAGGAGCCAGTTACCCAAAAGCCAAACGGAAAGCCGAGAATTCAGGATATTACAATCGATGTATATTAAGTATTCGGCGGATTGAAATTCCTACATGTATTTTTTAACAACATTAATAATTGTTAATAAAACTTTTATTAAAATTTTCAAGTTGGGCCACTTTATAATTTGGTAGATTAGTTGGGTCCGACCCGGCTCGATGCTACTCGAGCTTGGGTCGGACTTAGATTTAGAAAAGATGACGTCATGCTTGGGTCGAGCCCAACTTGGCCCGGCCTTGCTCAATCCATTGACAGCTCTAACGGTGTCCTTCCCACTAGTCACTTTGACCCTCCTCCATCGACCCACTTCCTTTCCACTGTCTCTCTCTTTTTTCACATCCTCTCTCTTTCATCAACTCTTTCTCTCTCCCCCTCTTATTTTGTACTTATTTTAGTAATTTTAATGATTTTTTTATTTAATAGCAAAATATTACTGTTCTGACGGCCAATTAATTACATAGACATAATTGGTGATTTTTTTGAATTAAGAGTATAAAATATAATATGAAGATTTTAGAAGTATATGTATTCTAAGATAATTTTCCCTTTTTGAAAAGATGGTAAGATGTTATTTTTTGCTATATGATGCCCAATCTTCTAACGAGAATATTTAATCCCAACCAAAGATTAATGATACGATTCGGTGACCAAAGATAAGATGGAATAATTTAATCTTAGTACCAGAATGAATTGGAGTTCAAAAGAAGTACTTTTCAATATTTAATCAATCTTCAGGTCGATAAATTTTGGCACATCTATAATAAAATATAGCATAAACATTGATCTAATCTAACATATCTCAGTTGGATGGAGGACCCTGTCCATATCTCCGTCATCATTGGGCTCCAGCAGCCACCATCCTTGTTTATTTGCTGTATATAAAAAACAAATGCTATTTATATTGGAAAAATTATCTATACATTTTTGAAATCTTTTATATTTAGTAATATACTCTTAAAACCTAACTATTAAATTATATACTCTTAAAATAAAAAAAACTATCATATATATCTCTACCGTTTCCTTCTATCCGTTTAATTCAACCATAGTTGAGTTAATAGAATAAAAAGACTAACTTATCTTCTATAATTTTTTTTTCATCTACCTCCTCTCTTTCTCTCTTCTTTCTCACTGCCGGAGCCGGAGGGGGTAACGCTTTAGAAACCTTCTCCCCCCCTCTCCCTTGTGTCGAGTGTTTTGTGTTTGTAGGTGGAGATGTTGGGGGTCCACGCACAGAGCCCGATCAAACGGCGATGATGGCGTTGTAACTAACAGCGAAGCAACAGTAGGCCTGCAACCCATCTTGGCAACCAGTGGTGGGTGGAGTGATGGGCACCCTACAAGTGATCGAGCTTTCAGCTGGTGGCCTTCATCATGGTGTTCTCTGCCAATGGCCTCGTCCCCCTGCTCTACCTCGCCTACCCTGCTGTTATTGCTGGAGTAACGGGATCGGCCTTAGCCGAGAGACTCCTGGGATGAGACTGGCGCTCACGCGAAGCCGACGCCTTCCTGCAAGACCACCGAGTCGCCTCGGTGGGGAAACGCTCCGACGATCAAGTTAGAGATGGATCGAACTAGGAAGAGAGTTTAGGATGGAAGAAGATCGCATACCTTTCCCACGGCGGAGGCTTCACCCTTATATAGTGTCCCTACCGGGACAACTTGGCTGGACACGATCTGCACGTATCGCTTAGATATCAGTCCACAATCATCGTGGATTCGGATTTGGGCCCGAGAATCTCGGTCCTCGCTCTGCTCTCTCCACGACGCCGGATTCTTAGGGGGCCTTGACTGGCTCTTTCCTTGGTTAGTTACTTGCAGTTGCTTGACGCTCACGCTTCGCGATTCATGAGATATTCTAATGATCCGAACTTTCCCCCAAAGCCTTCGAAATTAACAGGAGACAGCCGTCGCAATGTGTTCGTTCATCGGACTCGGGTCCGAGTACTTGAACATTCGAGCGAGCTCACGGCACAGAGCTGTCCTGAGAAGGAATTGAGTTCCTTCAGATTCTCCTTCGGATTGAAGGGGGGACTCGGGGCCGAGTGTGGGAGCTCGGGGATCACCATGTGTCACCGGTCTTATAGCCGAGCACGAGACCTCGGGGATCACCCTGTATCATTGGCCCCCTGCCTCCTGCTCGGTGCGCCCCGGGCGCGCCGAGTAGGAGGCATTATTGCTAATCTTCTTGCCGAGACCTCATCGCGGGTCGGCGAGCGTCTCTTGCCCGCTACTTAAGCTGAAGGGGCGTCGCAACTGCCACGGGACGCGCGATCTCCCACATCCCTGACAGCCGCCGAAGCGTCACGTCGCTTCACTTCTCGCTCCTTAATGATGGCGGGTGAAGAGACAGGCACTCATGATGGCGCCTCGATCCCCGCCTGGCGTTACTTGGATCGCGATCCGCGCCTGAAGCCCCTCGCCGCATCGGATGGCACACGTGGCGTCTTGCTGGCGCTTCGTTTAGGGCGAGGCCCCTCGTCCATTGGATCAGGATGGCTGCTGGGAGGATATAAATAGCACCGGAGGCTTGATGGAGGGGTCTTTCGCGTGCGCATAGTCTCTTCGCAAAGCTTGTTCTTTCGGGAAGCGAGGGGGAGTTGGGTTGTCTGAGCCGAGCTCCGAGTCGTCCGTCTTTTCGATCGCCTTAGTAGAGGTAAGCCATGGGCTCATCCTCTGCGCTTTCCTCTTCTTCTTCTACCCCTTCAGTGGGATACTCTCCCTCAGGGAGTCCCTCTCATCGTCTTCCTTCGGCTCCTCCCGCTCCGGCCTCCAGGCAATCAGGCGATCTCCCAGCCTCCGGTGACCTCGTCTTAGCAGTGACTCCCGGGGAATATGTGCCTAGGGTCTCCTTAGCTCCTCCCTCTGGCGTGCATCGAGCGGCCGATTCGGTAACAGACGCCGTTACCGAGATCGATAGCGCTACCCTCAAATGGATCACCGAACACCCAGGCCTTCGCTTCCCCGCAGATTTCACTGTTCATTCTGATTCTGGCCTTCGAGCCCACTATTCGATGGAAAACGGTTTCTGCCTGTACTCGGAATTTGTCCGAGCCGGCTTCCGATTTCCGCTTCATTCTTTCACCGCCCATCTCCTCTTGTACCTGGGGGTTGCCCCTTCGCAATTGGCCCCCAATTCCTGGAGGTCGGTTGTCGGCTTTTTGGCCGCTTGTGCTCTGGCGAAGGCCGCGCCGAGTATTCGCCTTTTTTTCTATTGTTTTTCCCTTAAGATTTTAGGGGATTGGTTATTCTTCTCTGCTCGCTCAGGTCGCCAATTCCTTGGCCGCTCTCTGTCTTCAATCCACGGGTGGAAGAGATCATTCTGCTTCGTTCATAGCTCCGAGGGATGGAGTTTCCCGACTTCCTGGGCGGCCGTCAACCCTAATGATGCGGCCTTTCGATCCCCTGCTGACATGAGTGATGCCGAGTTGTCAGATTTCGAGGCATTCCAGGGGGCGATCTTGCCTGACTTGATAAATCCTTCGCCCGAGCTATTTGCCTTAATCTGAGAGAATAACCGAGGTCCGGCGTTATTCTATCGCTTCGATGTTTCGCCGCCTTCCCTTTTTCAGGAACGATCTGATTCTCATTGGTCCTCGCAGGAATGGCTGAACCAAGTGCGTCCCGAGGGCAAGGGGCCGCCGAGGAACAAGATACCGAAGATTATGCGGCACTGGCCGCACAACGATTTGATGCTGGAGGAGGTCGCCGCAAAAGGAGGATTATCCGAGACCTGAGGCCATCTGATGAGGCCGATGTCCAGATTGTAGAGCCTTCCACCGTGGTTCTACCCGCGGCCAGCCCCTCGGCGCCCGTAGCTGCCCTGTCGCCCCCTGCCAGAGCGCCTCTGCCAAGACCGGGCAAACGGGTTCGGCCGTTCGATTCGGTCCTGGTCGAAGGCGGATCTTTGAGCGTTGCCCCGCCGACCAGCCACTCCATTCCTGCTTCATCCATCGCAGCCGAGCCGTCACTCCGAGAGTGGGGTCGACATTCGGTTCCGAAGAGTGTTACCTCTCGGATGTCGTCGGTGAAGACCTCGGATCTTATTGACGAGGTGTTCAGGGGGCTTCAGCTCAGCTTAGGTTCCTTTGCGAGCCTCATCCACCGAACTGATCACACCTTGGAGGCGACTGAGGGGCGACTGCGGGCGGCCGAAGAGAAGGTGGCCGTTCTTAAGTCGAAGAATGCGGAGCTGGAGACCTCAGTTGCTGTGGAGGCCGCGCGGGCAGATCAATCCAATGAACTGGCCGCCAAGCTTGCTAAGGGAGTCGACAAACTTAAGGCTTCACTGAAAGAAGAGCAGGGGGCTCTGGCAACCGAGAAGGCGGCTCGGGAAGTTGAGGAGCGGGCTCATGAACAGACGAAGGCAAAGTTCTCGGAGCTCATCGCCGAGGAGTGCCGAAAGGCGGTAATGGAGTACAAAAGATCGGACGCCCATATTGACCAGATAACTGGTCTTTTCAAGGATGGCTACAACCATTGTCTGAAGGCGCTGTCCAGGACCTACCCTGATCTGGATCTTTCTCCCGTGCGTCCTCCGTCCGATGACTCGGACGTGGAAGACGTGGGAGCCAAGGTGCCCGTGCGTTCGGGGACTGATGACCCGGTTCGTGGCTCCGCCGATCCTCCAGCTGATGCCCCTGCTGCCCCTTAATGTTGTATTTTTCTCTTTATTGGCCGATCGGTCCTTTATCATTGTAGACACTTTTGGGGCCTCGCGGCCGTTTGACATAACCGAAAGGTTGAAGTTCCGGTGTTACGAATGGACGACTTCTAGTGCCGAGCCCATCTTTGTTCGGTAGGTTTTGCTAATTTAGACGTATCGGAACGACCTCGTTAGATTGATTAGAGTGCCGAAGCGATCTCGTTATCTCGTAGAGTGCCGAAGCGATCTCGTTACATCGTAGAGTGCCGAAGCGACCTCGTTATACTATAGAGTGCCGAAGCGACCTCGTTACATTGATTAGAGTGCCGAAGCGATCTCGTTACATCGTAGAGTGCCGAAGCGACCTCGTTATATTGTAGAGTGCCGAAGCGACCTCGTTACATCGTAGAGTGCCGAAGCGACCTCGTTATATTGTAGAGTGCCGAAGCGACCTCGTTACATCGTAGAGTGCCGAAGCGACCTCGTTATATTGTAGAGTGCCGAAGCGACCTCGTTACATCGTAGAGTGTCGAAGCGACCTCGTTATACTGTAGAGTGCTGATGCGACCTCGTTACATTGATTAGAGTGCTGAAGCGATCTCGTTACATCGTAGAGTGCCGAAGCGACCTCGTTACATCGTAGAGTGCCAAAGCGACCTCGTTATATTGTAGAGTGCCGAAGCGACCTCGTTACAATTCAGAAGTAAAAAAGCCGGAGGTGCTCGGCATTCCACGTCCTCGGGACAACTGAGCCGTCCATTCCTTCGAGCCGATAGGCCCCCTGTCCTAGGTCTTCAATTACCCGATAAGGGCCTTCCCAAGTAGCTGACAGCTTTCTTACCGCCGATTTGGGGTCTGCGACTACGAGCTTCCGAAGGACGAAGCTTCCCGCGTCAAAGCGCCTTGGCCTAACCCCTGCGTCGAACTTCCGCTTCATTCGGCATTGATAAACTTCAATCCTGGACGCTGCCTTGTCTCGTCACTCCTCGACGAGGTCCAATTCGGCACGCAACGATTGGTTGTTCGCTTCTTAATCGAAGCCTCGAACTCTCTCTGAGGGCACCAACAGCTCGACTGGGGTGACTGCCTCCACGCCGAAGGCGAGAGCGAAAGGAGATTCCTGAGTGGCTTCTCGAGGTGTTGCTCGGTACGCCCACAGTACGTGGGGTAGCTCGTCTACCCACCGTCCTTTGTGCTCGGTGAGGCGCCTCTTCAGTCCTTCAAGCAACGTCCGATTGGTGACCTTGGCCTGCCCGTTGGTTTGAGGATGAGCCACCGAGGTGAATCGGTGATTGATTCCGAGCTCCGTACAGTGGCGGCGAAACCGGGTGTTGTCGAACTGTTTGCCGTTGTCTGTGACGATTGCTCGGGGCAGTCCGAACCTGCAGATAATATTCTTCCATACGAATCCCCATGCGTTGGCATCGGTTATCTTTGCGAGCGGCTCGGCCTCAACCCATTTGGTAAAGTAATCGACGTCGACGATGAGGAACTTCCTTTGTCCCGACGCTAGAGGGAATGGACCGAGGATGTCCATTCCCAACTGTGCGAAGGGCCAAGGTGCTTGTAGTGGGGTAAGGTTGCATGGAGGCTGCCGATCTACCTTGCTAAAAAGCTGGCATTGTTGACACTTTCGAACAAACTCTTCGGCGTCGGCGAGCATGGTGGGCCACCAATAGCCTTGTCGAGATATTCTTCTGACTAGGGATCGAGGACCCGTGTGGCTTCCACATACACCCTCGTGTACCTCGGCGAAGATGCCTCCTGCTTGCCTTGGGCTCACGCAGCGCAGGTGGGGGAAGCTAAACCCTTTCCTGTAAAGGTCGTCACCAAGCAAAAAGAATCGAGGGGCTCGTCTTTTTACCTTCAGCGCTTCTTCCCTGTCAACTGGGAGTTGGCCGTCCCTGATGTATTGGACGAGAGGGGTCATCCAGGTGGGCTCGGCGTCTAGGCACATGACTTCTTCTGTCCTTGTGGAAGGCTCGCTGAGCTCTTCGACGAGGATGGGGGAATGCTGCCGATATTCTGAGGCGGCGGCATATTTAGATAGCGCATCTGCTTGGGAATTATCAGCTCGCGGGATCTTTAGCAGTTCGGCTACCTCGAACTCGGCCATGAGTGCTCGAACCTTGGCCACGTAGGGGGTGAGCTTTTCTTCTCTGGCCTCGAACTCCCCCGAGACCTGGCTGACAACAAGCTGCGAGTCACTGTGAACTCGGATCTTCATGGCCCCCAACGTCTTCGCCATCTTCAGCCCTGAGGTGACGGCTTCGTACTCGGCCACGTTGTTAGAAGCGGAGAAGCCGAATCGAATTGCGTACCTCAGAGTAAGACCCTCTGGTGAGTTCAGGATGACGCCAGCTCCACTTCTATGAGACCCGGACGCCCCGTCTACGTACGCCATCCACTGCTCCTCCGTTTCTTCCGGCTCGGATGGTCTCGCGGTCCCCTCGGATATAAAATCAGCCAGGGCCTGAGCTTTGATGGTGACTCGGGGCCTGAAGGACACGTCGAACTCCCCGAGTTCCATGGCCCACTTGGCCATCCTCCCCGAGGCCTCGGGTCGGCTAAATACTTGCTTGATGGGGGCGTCGGTGAGGACCACGATCTTGTGTGCTTGGAAATATGGTCGGAGTCGCCGAGCCGCCATCACCAGTGCGTATCCGGCCTTTTCGATGTCGAAGTAGCATTGTTCTGCCCCCCGCAAGGCTTTGCTAGTGTAGTAGACCGGAAGGTGACTTCGGTCGTCTTCCCTCACGAGCACCGAGCTGATTGAGTAGTCAGTGGTTGAGATGTAGAGGAATAACTCTTCTCCTGCAAGGGGCTTACTCAAGGTGGGGACATTAGCTAGATGTGCCTTGAGCTCGTCAAATGCCCTCTGGCACTCGTTGTTCCATTCAAACCGACCTTTCCTTAACACGTTGAAGAATGGTCGGCACTTCTCGGCAGACTTAGACATGAACCTGCTCAGGGCAGTGATTCGGCCGTTAAGCCTTTGTACCTCTTTGATGGTCCTCGGGGCCGTCATGTCGAGGATGGCTTGCACCTTATCGGGGTTGACGTCGATGCCTCGGCTTGAGACGAGGTAGCCCAGGAACTTCCCCGCACGAATGCCGAAGACGCATTTCTCGGGGTTGAGCTTCATCCCGTATTGACGGAGGATGTCGAATGCCTCAGCCAGATCTCGAACGTGATCCTCGGTCCTCCGGCTCTTCACCAGCATGTCGTCGATGTAGATCTCCATGGTCCTCCCGATTTGTTTTTCGAACATCATGTTGACGAGCCTTTGATACGTGGCGCCTGCATTCTTCAACCCGAATGGCATTCTGGTGAAGCAATACAAACCTTTCTCGGTGGTGAAGGAAGTCTTCTCCTCGTCTTCGGGAGCCATCCTGATCTGGTGATATCCCGAGTAGGCGTCGAGGAAACTGAGAAGCTCATGCCCCGCTGTTGAATCAACGAGTTGATCTATGCGGGGAAGAGGGAAGCTGTCCTTTGGGCAGGCTTTGTTGAGGTCGGTGAAGTCTACGCACGCGCCACTTCCCATTGGCCTTCCTGACGAGGACTATGTTTGCTACCCACTCGGGATAAAACGCGTCCCGGACGGTGCCAGCTCGAAGGTACTTCGTCAGGTTCTCGTCTACGGCCCCTTGACGATCTGCTAAGAGGGGACGCTTCTTCTGGCGCACGGGTCGAGCTCTGGGATCCACCTTTAGGTGGTGTTGAATCACCTCGGGGTCGATCCCTGGGAGATCACTTTCGGCCCAGGCAAAGACGTCGCCGCTCTCTGTGAGATAACGGACCAGCTCCGCCTCCAGCTCCTGGAGTTCAGTGTCGATTTCCAGGGATCTCCCGTTGGCTATTTCGATGTGCTTTGTCTGCTCGGCAGGCTCATGCCTCTCACCATCAATGTCATACTCAGGCCTGTACTCGGGAATAGAGGGTTCCTTTGCTTTAATGGAGTTTACATAGCACCTGCGGGCTTCAGTTTGGTCCCCCGAGACCTCCCCTATTCCACATGGTGTTGGGAACTTCAGTTTTTGATGGTTGGTAGATGGAACCCCTCCCAACTTCCCTAAAAGCCCCCGGCCAAAGATGGCGTTGTAAGCCGACTTCACTTTGACAACCAGGAAGTCGACTTCAACGGTTACAGAGCATGGACTAGACCCGAGTGTGACTTTCAGCTTGATTGAGCCTTCAGCGTTGACCGGGGATCCGCTGAAGCCGAAGAGCGGGGTCGTCACGGGCTTCAGGTCGGTGCTCAGATTTGTCATCTTCACGAAACAGTCGTAGAAGAGGACGTCTGGGGCCGCTCCGCCATCCACGAGGATTCGGTGGACGTTGTATCCGTCGATGTCGGCGCTGACGACGAGCGCATCATCGTGGGGGAAACTGAGGCCGAAGGAGTCGTCCTCAGAGAATGTGATCACCATGTTCGACTTTGGGCCCGAGCTCCCTGAAGTCGAGCCAGCGGCCGAGGCGTACGCCTTCCGTTTCCTTGTACTGTCGCCTCCACCGACCGCACGTCCGGCGAGGACAAGGACCGCCCCTTTCTCTCCACGGGGACCGCGCTCCCTTTCTGGTGTTTGTTCTTTTCGGCGACCATCCACGACGTCCCTTGCCGATGAAGCCTCGGCGCAACATCTCGGCGATTTCCAGCTTTAGACTGCGGCACTAGTCGGTAGTATGGCCGAAGCCTTTGTGGTATTCGCAGTAAAGGTCGGCGCCGCGCCCTGAAGGTGGTTTAACCAACGGCTCGGGCCGTCGGAACTCGGGTATCTTCTTGATCACAGGCAGTATCTCGGAGGGAAGTCGGCCGAAGCGTGGCAAATCGCGCGATCGGCAGTACTCGTCTGAGTGGCGGTCGCTGGATCGACGGTTCGAGTCCGACCTCCGATCTCCACGAGCCGAGCTGTCTTCCTTCTTCGCCTTCTTGCTTTCTGATGCTTTGCTTGATTCCGCAGGACGGCTCAGCTTCCCTACGGCGCCGAGAGTGGACTCCAACCTCGAGTACTTCTGCATACGAGATAGAAGGTCGGAGAGACTCACAGGTGGTTTTTTGGCAATGGACGCCACGAAGGGAGCGTTGGAGCACACTCGGGTGAGGATGTTGACCGCCGTCCGCAGGTCGAGGTCAACAACTTTCATTACTTCAAGCTGGAACTTCTTGGCGTAGTCCCGGAAGAGCTCTCCGTCCTTCTGAATCACGAGCCATAGATCATCCATGCAGAGGGAGTGTTGAACTGTGCTGTAGAAGTGGTCCAAGAACCGTTGCACGAACTCGGGGAAGGAACTGATGGATCTCGGCGGGAGGGCCTTGAACCATTGCAGCGCGGCGTCGTCCAGAGTTGACATGAACGCCCGACACCGCAGGGCATCGGTGAGGCTGACCATCTCGGTTTGTCCCTGAAAATTGTCGAGATGATGAACGGGGTTAGTGGTTCCGTTGTATCGCCTGAACTTGGGGAGCTGCATCTTCGCGGGGACCGGCGCCGAGGTGATTTCTTCGGAGAAGGGCGAGGTGGTTAGCAAGGTCGCCACTGAAGGCGCCCGAGTTCCTCACTGCAGAGCCTCGATCTTCCAGTTCATCTCCTGGAGATCGCTCTTCCATCGAGACTCCGGTAGTGGGGCATTGAAGGGGACTGGAGTCGACTCGGCCGTGTAGTGATCCGCGTCCGTCGCCCGAGGGGCCCCCTGCTCCAACACCGAGGCCGCGACGCCTTGCGTCGCCATTGGAGGAGGCGGCGGCAGTTGAGCCGAAGGGGCGAGAGCGGCCCCCCGGCCATCTGCCAGACTTGTTGAAACTGCCGGAGGAGCCGGCTGCATCCCGATGGCGTCGTTGCCGCCACGACCATCCAGGGCGGGAATCGCCGGCCGGTTGGCTACTTCCACCTGGGCCGTCATATGTTGCTGCTTCTGTTCCATGCGTGCTAGGATCTCATGGAGTCCAGCCACAAGGTTTTCGACGCGGTCGAGTCGAGAGGATGTGTTTGAGCCTTGCTCTCCGGTGCCGGATCCCCCTTCGGTGGTTCCCTCCTCGATGACAGCAAGTGGTACTTCGTCGTCAGACGCGCGAGTTGTTGTCTTGCCTTTAGGAGCCATTAGAGCTTGCTTTTTGTTACGGAAATCCCACAGATGGCGCCAAAATGTTACTGCTGGAGTAACGGGATCGGCCTTAGCCGAGAGACTCCTGGGACGAGACTGGTGCTCACGCGAAGCCGACGCCTTCCTGCAAGACCACCGAGTCGCCTCGGTGGGGAAATGCTCCGACGATCAAGTTAGAGATGGATCGAACTAGGAAGAGAGTTTAGGATGGAAGAAGATCGCATACCTTTCCCACAGCGGAGGCTTCACCCTTATATAGTGTCCCTACCGGGACAACTTGGCTGGACACGATCTGCACGTATCGCTTAGATATCGGTCCACAATCATCGTGGATTCGGATTTGGGCCCGAGAATCTCGGCCCTCGCTCCGCTCTCTCCACGACGTCGGATTCTTAGGGGGCCTTGACTAGCTCTTTCCTTGGTTAGTTACTTGCAGTTGCTTGACGCTCACGCTTCACGATTCATGAGATATTCTAATGATCCGAACTTTCCCCCAAAGCCTTCGAAATTAACAGGAGACAGCGTCGCAATGTGTTCGTTCATCGGACTCGGTCCGAGTACTTGAACATTCGAGTGAGCTCACGGCACAGAGCTGCCCTGAGAAGGAATTGAGTTCCTTCAGATTCTCCTTCGGATTGAAGGGGGACTCGGGGCCGAGTGTGGGAGCTCGGGGATCACCATGTGTCCCCGGTCTTATAGCCGAGCACGAGACCTCGGGGATCACCCTGTAACACCTGCCTTCGTCACCCTCTACCTCCTTGCCCTCTCCCGCCTCACCTTCCCATCCACTGGCCCCGTCATCACCACCTTGTGCGATGTCTTCGAGGGCGGCCTCTTTTTCTGGCTATATACGGTGGTGGACACACTCGTCAGCCTCTTCCTGCTGCTAGCCTATGTGCTCGGCAGGTTCGTCCATAGGACGACCATGTTATGCGGTTTCCCACCCCCATCTCTCACTGTCGAAGACAAAGGGGGGAGACCCTCTAACACGTCCTTCCCCCCCCCTCGAAAACCCCCTCTCTCTCACCCCCTCCATCGTGTCGTGCTCATGTAGCTCCCCCTCCGAAATACATGGAAGGCGACTTGTGAGGGAGGCAGCTCTGTAAGGATGGCGACAGAGGGGGGATGGTGCTAGTGGCGTGATCTGAACATGCGATCGACAGTTGCAGAGACTATCCCGATCCTCTCTCTCTCCACCTTCGACATGAGCGGCCTCGTCATGGGGTGGTCTTAGTGGCCCGGTGGACGAGCCCCATCTTCCTTGGCCTCCGCAGGTGGCTCTGGATCTACTTTCCTTCAGGGTTGGATGCCCAGCATCTTTGGCTTGCCTTCACTGTGTTGTTGGCGTTCTCCATGTGCTTGCCGTCTTTGGCTCAGGGGTAGCTGGAGCCGAGCAGGGTGACCAAAAAGGGGAATGCCACAGGGACATCTCTCGCCCCATCTCTTTCTTCTTTCTCAAATATATTTTTGTCTTTTCGCTCTTACCTTGATTCTAACAACAGATTAATTATAAAGATATAACCGATTTTTTTTTCAATTTTAAGTATTTATAATCTAATAGTTGGATTTCGGGATATCTCAATGAATATGAAAGATTTGGGGGGCATATAGATATTTTTTCCTATATTATATATATAAGTAGATGAAAATACTTATTATAAGAAATATTTTGCAATAAAATTGATGCACATTGTAACAAATTAATTTTATTAGTTAAAAGGGTTTGAGAAGACTTCTCTATCTTTCTCTGGTGATATTATTTTCTTGCAGTCCACAATAGTTTTACAAAATATGTCCCACATAAAATATTTCTATTATGTAAATAGTGAGATGAATGATTAAATATCATGAACACGGAAAAAATAAAGGTTGTATGCCTAAATTAATAAAAATGGACGGTTCTATAGTTAGAGAGTACATATGTACACAGCTAGGCTACTATTGATTGAATTGTACAGGCAAACTTCTTAAATGAGATTATAGATTAACATTTCTCAGAAAAAAAATAGTGTAACGTTGAAACAAATATAATTCTTTATACAGCCAGAATTATGTAACGTTGAAATAAATATAATTCTTTATACAGCCAGAATTATCACAATTACACAAAAACTCTTATTTAAAAAGGAATATTTAGGAGGGGTCAATTCTATGAGAAATATTTGTTACTCTTTTGAAGCAGACCGTCTGTCTAATCAGTGGCAGATCTTTTCAAAACTCTATTAAAAATTTTAAAAATTTTATTACATTAATTTTAATTAAGAAAATTCAAAGAGAATAATCTCACAGAATTACAAAACAAAATTTATGAATGCATCTTAATTTTTGAAATGACCATATTAAATAAAATTCCTGCGTGTCTGCCCCAACCATCTAATATCTAAGAGAATGATTTACTGCACTTTAGGAAAGTGTAGTAAGTGCAATCCACCAAGAATGGCAGCGCATGTGACGTCACATGGGCTGTCAAGTGATTTTTTTTTTTTGAAATCTAATTTTTTTTTTGAAATCTAACTTTTTTTTTGAGCTTAACTTATTATTTTGGAGCTCAACTCATCTATTTTGGAGCCCAACTTTTTATTTTGGAGCACAACTTACTTTTTATTTTGGAGTCAAACTATTTTTAGGTTCCAAAATAAAACGTTGGGCTCCAAAATAAATGAATTGAACTCTAAATAGATGGGTCAGGCACCAAAAAAAAATAGATTTAAAAAAAAAAACACACTTGATAGCGACGTCACATGAACTGTCATCATAGGTAGATTACACTTACTACACTTTCCTAAATTGCAATAAATCTTTCTCAATATCTAATTATCCACCCAAACACAACCGGGTGGGGGGCCTTCAATGAAATGCGGGTCCCACCGTTTTATGCTCCAACAAGTAACAAGTCCTGCTCCAAGTCGATTACAATGATTTTGGAGCACAACTTACTTTTTATTTTGGAGTCAAACTATTTTTTAGGTTCCAAAATAAAACGTTGGGCTCCAAAATAAATGAATTGAACTCTAAAATAGATGGTCAGGCACCAAAAAAAATAGATTTAAAAAAAAAACACACTTGATAGCGACGTCACATGAACTGTCATCATAGGTAGATTACATTACTACATTTCCTAAATTGCAATAAATCTTTCTCAATATCTAATTATCCACCCAAACACAACCGGGTGGGGGGCCTTCAATGAAATGCGGGTCCCACCGTTTTATGCTCCAAAAAGTAACAAGTCCTGCTCCAAGTCGATTACAATGCCATGCCGAGCTCCATGACAACAGCACATGTCATCTACCGTAGGATCAAGATCTAGCGGCAAAAGAACGTGTGTAACCCTGGCTTCGCTGGTCCTGGTGGGGCCCGTGGCAATTTCTGATTTCCGGTTGGGCCGATGGCATTTGGATTAGAGGCAGCACGTGACGCAGCATGTGGGGTGTTCCCCCACGCGATGCGGGATGGACCCCCGCCTCCCAGATCAGGCCACCAGGGGACCCCTCCATTTCGCAGGTCGGTGAGCTGGCATCGCTCCCCACCGTATGAAAAGGACAGAGACGAGGCCATGTGGGAGGCCAAAATATCTCGTCATTCCGTAAAGTTCATGACCAGCAAGTTTGGATAAATATAAAACTGCCGTTCTTACCTTCTCTTTTATTTATTTCAACTGAATATAATATAATACATATATCCAATAATAATATATTGTTAAATGAAATTAACTTAAAGCTTCCTTTCTCCCAAATGCAAGCGCAAAAGTTTTCGCAATGATACTCCAAATTTTGTGCATTACAATTCCCAAGTAAAATTAAAATAATATGAAGGTAAAAATGAACAAGAATGTAATTTGGTACTCGTCATCTTAAGGCTATATATGGATTCGATAGTCTAATAATTTCAGTATCACATTATTCACTCATCAAGTTATATCTTTGAATCAGATAAACTCCGCTTGTTCGTAGCTATGTGACAAAACTTGAGTTAGAAGACATATCAAGATGGATCCACAATAAGTGATGATCATAGTGTATTAAGAATATAACGCGATGTCCCTTTTCAATCTAATATAAAGTTCTTATTAAATTGATCAAAATTTTAACACAATTAAAATATTTTTAATTTAAACTACTACTCACTCTTTCATGCTTACATGTAAAATTCTCAAGTACCCTAAGTGCAAGCCAAAAGGGCACATGCACTAGTACAAATTATAAAATAGACGACCATTAATTAAGAACCGTCCGCGGTTCTACATAAAGTCAACAGTCTTAACCGTCGATTTTTTATTTGAGAATGGCCGACACATTAACCGTGGTTTAATATATATAATTTATTTTTTAATTTATACTTTCTATTTTAACCGTCGTTTAATAGTTATAAGCGCACCTTAATTCTCCAACCCGCACGAAATTTGAAATTGGATCGCCCCCACGTCTCTTCCTCGCCCCGCCCGCTGAAGAGAAGAGAAACCGCGCCGGACGCCCTTGCCGCCCCTCTCAGCCTACGGAAGAGGCAAAGCTAGTGACGCGCCCTCTCCCCACCGCCCGGACGCCCTCGCCGTTGCCTTGCCCCACCCGCGGAAGGGGAAGAGTGGGTAGCCCACGCGAAGGGAAGAGTGGGCAGCCCGGACACCCTCCCCACGTCTCTCGCCTCGCCTCGCCCCACTGCTGAAGGGGAGAGCAAGCAGAAACCGCCGGACGCCCTCACCTCACCTCGCCCTCGCCTTGCCCCGCCCGCCGCGCTCCCTCTCCCCACCGCCTAGACGCCCTCCCTCTCCCCACTGCCACTGCAGCCCACGCGACCAATTCTCTCCCCCCCCCTGCGGCATCCCGCCTCCTCCTCTTTCTCCCGTTGACACCGGTCCACTGCTCCTCGGACCCTGCAGTCTCCATCTCCAACACCTCAGATTGACCTCGGACCCTGCAGTCTTCGGCTCCAACACCTCGGACAGCCAGTCCTCGTAGTTGAAGCAACAAGCAATAGTCGCGCCTCCTCCCTATCGCCTCGCCACCTCCCTGTCACCTCGGCATCGCCACCAGTGAGTGCCAAGTCGCCACCAGTGAGGCCCCTTGGCATGTAGTATGACTATTTTTATATTATAATATCTGTTGTTAATTTTTTTCATATTACAGTAACACATCAATAATACTTGCAATCATCATTCATCATTCGAGATTTTTTAATTATTAAGTTTGTCCTATGTTAGAATATTCTTCATTAATAGAATTTGATATAATATTGTTTGTAATCATAATATTGTTCACTTGTGTGATACTACTTGCATGTGCATTTGGTCAAAATCTCCCTTAGTTGCAAAATGGAAGTTCAACAAACTTCAAAGGTAGCAACTAGTCTAGAGGTTCTGCTGCTTTCTTTCCTTTTCTCTATCTATAAAATAAAGAGGCCAAGAAGAGAACTCTCATGCAGGACTTACAAGAAGCACAAGTCCTGCTTCAGGTTATAAATCGGTACATCATTCTAGAGAAAGAATACAAATCCTAGAGCATGACATGCAAGCACCAGCAGCTGCATAACCCACATCAACGGTTTTAATTTAGTAACTACCTAAAGGAAGATTACTGATCACATATATGTGCAGTCATGCACATATCAAGATATATACAATTCCAACGAGACTTTTCCAGAATTCATTTTATGAGGGAGGAAAAAGGTTTTATTTCAGTTCCATATTGTTATGATTTTTAAAAAAAAACTTCAGGGAGTGTGTGTTATGAGGCAAATTCATGTTTAATTGGTGGTTAGTTGATAGTCTTTTAGAGGCGACGGTGTTTTTCAAACCGCCGGTGGTTGTTAACCATCGGCCATAGTCTTCTTTGTACTAGTGACGCGAAGATCAACTATGATGACTAGTGTAACATTCTGGGTTTTGGCTTCCTTGGTGTTGTCCTTGGGATCGCGACGGATCGGGGTGTCGCGTTCTGAATGCGATGTGATCCCTGTCGCCTTCTAGTTGAGAAGGCGATGGCCCTTGTGTCGTGTTCTTGTTGCCTGTGGGTTTGTGTGCCACGTGTCCGCAGCGTAGGTGTGAAGGCGATGTGCCAGCTGTCGCATTCACCTGAGTCGCCTGCATGTGTGACACGTGGTCTGGAGGCTGTCTGCCTGTCAGCAAGTCTGTCAGAACTTGTGGGAAGGCGACAAACATGCCTATCGCGTTCTTATTAGGAACACGACGCCTAGTGTGTCGCGACCTCAGTTCCGAGGGCTTAAGAAATGCGACCTCCCTTCCTTCTCCTTCTTTTCTTTCTCTTCCCTCCTCCTCTCCGAGGAGGGGAGCTTCCCCCTGCTCTCTCCGGTGGCTTGGGCATGAAGGAGTCGTCGGCAGCTCGTGGAGTAGTGGCGGAGCATCGTGGAGCGAGGAGGAGGCGGCCGAGGCTTCGTAAAGGGCCTTTTGGGTTGCTTCTTCATTCTCAGTAGGGAATCTTTGCTCACATACCTGTAGTGTAGATGGAGCTTAGTTTTGGGTGGTCCATTCCGTGCTCGTGAGCTCCCTTGTGGTTTCGCACGGATGGACGCTTGTCGGTGGTGCTCCGTCTACGTGTTTAAGCTTCGTGCTTGTTGTGTGTGGGCGAGGGAGAGGAGGTGTGTTGCCCCTCGAGCCTCTTTACTTGCTTTCGTGGTATGCTCCCCTCCCCCTTTTCGTTTGAGGTAGTAGTGTAGCTTGTGGGACCATGGCATGGCCCCAATGCTTGGTTCGGCTTCTGTCTGAGGTCGCGACAGGTTGGTTGTCGTGACACTAGACAGAAGGCGACGAGAACCTGTCGCTTCTGGTAGCGACAGGTGGTTGTCGCATTCCCCTCGCCTTCTGTTTCCAGTTCCGATCATGCAGAGGATGGCTCGGTCCAAGTTGGTTAGAGGGAGGTCTCCCAACTGGCACGAGGCCAGTCCTCTGAGTGGGTCTTGGCCTTGTGGCCCTTTGGGGTGTGGGACTTGGGGAGGTTATGCCCCAAGGGCCCTGCCTTCAGATGAGGAACATGACGGGTCGATACGTCGCATTCTGAATCTGAAGGCGACCCCTGTGTGTCGCTTTCTGGTTGCGACATGATCCTCGTCGCGTTCCGTTGTTGGGTTGTGATGACCTCCTTGTCACCTTCTGGCTTCTGTGTCGTTTGGCTGTGGGCCGGTGGCCTCGCTTGGGGTCCGGCCTTCTGATGCTGAACGCGATGGTTTGACACGTCGTGTTCAAGTCAGAAGGCGGCACCCTATTCGCCGCGACCTGTTGGCAACAGGTTGGTCGTCGCCTTCTTGCTTAGAAGGCGACGCACCTGTGGTCGCATTCTGGTTGCTTGGTTTCTGTTCTGCCTAGTGGTGTTCCGGGTTCTCAGGCCGTGCCATGTGTGCTGGCGATGGCCGACGACCCTTCTGGGGGTTTTCGGAAGGGGTACCGTGCGTGCCTGTGCCTGCGCCTACTGGGCTTGTCTAAAAGCCAGCTATGCCATTTCTGTGGTGGTTGCCACACCAGTCCTCTTTCGCCCGGTGATTGGCACTTGAGGGCTTGTCCGCGAGATAGGTTGTTACCGTTTCCTGGGACCCCTAGTCCCATGCGTCTGTGTCAGAGGGTGTTGCTCCGGGCGGCGGGTGTGCTCAAGTCTCGAACTTGGAGCAGAAGGGGAAAATGGTGGGGCAGCGGCGTGAGCCGTTTGTAGAGCTCTCTTAGCTGGTCTGGGTCTCCGAGGTGGTTCAAGCACTCGTCCGGTGCGGACCAGCTAGTCCTTCTCACTATCTCACTCTGCGTTGGTTCCAGAGCCACGTAGGGAGATCAGGCGTGGGGCCGCAGTTCGGCTGGACTGCGGTGGTTGTGTTTGTGGTTGAGGTTGCTTAGTCCACACGTCTCACTCCGACGGGAGGGGAGACCTGGACTAAGGCGCTTATGGCAGTGTCTTGGTTGTTCTTGCTGTGACGTTGCTTCACACGTTGTTTCCGAGCTTGTGTTCTCGTTGCCCTGGTTTTCACGGTGGTTGTAGCCTAGTCGTGTCTCGCTTCTTTGGGTTCTTGTCGGTGGCCTCATAGGCCGTTGTTCAGTGGTTTCTGCTTTCTTGGGTTCTCTCGGGTGCCTTGGGTAGGCACCCGACTATGTTTCAGTAACCCGTTCTTGGTGCCGTCTGTGGTGGCACAGGAGGGTGTAGTCCTTGACCTCGTGAAGTGTCCGAGGTGCAGGGTGGTTCTGCTTGTGGGCCCTCGACCTTGTGGAGGTCTGAGGTGGCCGTGCCTGGTGGTGAGACATCATTCTCACTTGGTTGCTTGGTGTCTCTCAGGGTGACACCTGGTTGTTCCTTCCCGACCTTGTGGAGGTCCGAGATGTTGGTGCTGTGTCGTGAGACTCTGGTCTCACGTGGTTGCTCCGGTGTTCCATGAGCTCTGTTGTTTCGGCGGGTGTGTGCCGAGGGTTTGCTTCCGCATTGTGTTGCTCTGGCCCGACCTCGATTGCGGGTCGTGGCGTTGCTCTAGTTGCTTCCGCATGTGTTGACTCCACTGGTTGTGCGGGAGTCGTGTTTGGCCTGACCTGAGTTGTGGTCAGGCGTTTCTCTATTTTTCACTGCTTTGTAGTACTCTGTGGTAGGTGTTTCTCGCTTTACTGCTTTGTACAGTAGTTTTGCTTCCGCTTTGTTAGAGTTCCTGCTGCTCTGGCTGGTAAGGGACTGGTAATCCCTACTGAGCCTTGTTCGCGAGGCTCACCCCCCTACTCTCTTCAGGTAGGGACTCGCTATCGCAGGAGTTCATTGTCGGACGGTCGTGGTGGCGGTTTGTTCGCCGTGTGTTGCCAGCAGTGTGAGTTGTGAGCATGAGTGCTCTTTGTACCGTGAGTTGAGAGTGGTGTTTTTGCAAGTCCTCGGGGTATGCCCCTTAAGGACTGCACTTTTCTTTATGTATCTGTACTTTTATTTAGGACATGTTGTACATAATTTCCTTATTATTGTACGAACTTTCTTGTTATAGTTATTTGAATTCATTGCTTATCTCACTGGACTAAATTCTAACCCTTCCGGGTCTTCGGATCCGTGGGTGGCGGTGCGACCTTCGGGGGTCCCTAGCAGGGGTCTGGGAGGCCGGGTCGTTACAGTGGTATCAGAGATCAGGGGTCCAACGAGATTCGTAATGAGTTAATAACTATGGCAGTCCCAAAGAAAGGTACTAGGACGCTGCTGGCCTGTCCGTGTAGAGTGCTATTAGGTGAGCTTTGGCTCTTTGTTGCAGATGGCTAGCTTTCCAGCAGGGTCCGAGGGTGTTGGTGCTGTTGCTGGGTGCGAATGTTTGAGCATGGCTGCTAGTTCGCTCGTGCTGCGTTTCGGTTCGTCGTCGGCCTGTGCGTCTGTGTGGGTGTGTCGCGAAGGCTGAGAGAGCCTAGTGTGTGTGGCCTTCACCGGTGCAGGGTTGTGGTCTGCGGAACCGGTAGAAGGTGTCCTAGCCTTGTTGGCTGCCCCCTTCTCGTTGGGGTGAGTCCTTGTTGGATGTCCCCTTCTTGTTGGGGTGTGTCTTTGTTGGATGTGTCCCCTTGTTGTTGGGGTGTGTGTTGTGTTTGGTCATGGGTGCCTGTGCACCGTTGGGCGCTGTGCTCTGCTCAGTCGGCGTCTTTGCTCGAGCTAACCAGAGGCTTGTGTGCCGTGTTGCACCGCTGGTCGAGCGCTGCGACACCTGTCTGTGGTTGTTGTCGGCTTTATACTGGCTGGTTGCGAACTCTGGTGAGGTGTTCCCGGAGTTCTTCTCTGCTGGTTCTAGTGGAAGTGAGGTTTCCCCAGAACTGTGTTGTGCTCGTTTCTGGTTGTTGCGGCGTTGCCCTCTGGTTGAGGTGCATCGCTTGGCTGCTGTGTTCTGGTGGTATTTCCCAGAACTGTTTTGCATTGTCCTAGTGAGAGTTCCTCTCCCTCTGAGACTGCTTCTGTGCTTGTTAAAAGTCTTCTGTTGTGTTACCTCTTTGGTTGAGGTCTCTGTTGTCTGGTTGGTTGTCGTTGCGTTGCCCTCGAGGTTGAGGTGCATCGCTTGATTGCCCTATGTTCTAGTGCGGTTTTCTAGAACTGTTGGTCGTTGTCCTGGTGAGGTTCGAGTTTCTGCTGCAGTGTTGTGCTACCTCAGGGTTGAGGTATGCTGCTGTTGTGGTGGCCGTTGCGTTCTAGTGGGGTTCCCAGAACGACCTTGGTGGTTCTGGTGGAGGTTCTCCAGAATCATTTTGTGTTGCTTCCGTGGTCTACTTGTCTCTCTGGGCCGTTGTTGGGCTGCGTTTTGGTGATGGTTCTAGAATGGTCTTGGCGCTTTGGGTGGAGGTTCTTCCTAAAGCTGTCTTGTGTGTTTTGCTGGTTGCTGCTCTCTCGGTGGAGATGAGTGTCACTTGTCGCCGGCGAATTGTCCTGTTGCAGTCTGCTTGGGCGTTGTCGGTTAAGGGTGGTGCTTTGACCGTGTGTCTGGCCGTGGTGCTGGCCAGGTTGTCTTCCTGTTCATTTGCGCGTTCTCGGCTGTGCTGGGGGACTCTGTGCACCCCCTGGTCGGGAGGTTGGCTTAGTTTCTCGCACCCTGCGGGCTCTGGCAGATGGTGGTCTGGTGAGTGCCATGGGGTGTTTGGGTTGTGCTTCGGTGGAAGTGCCAGTCTCATTTAGTGGGTTGTCCCTTCGTGTGGAAGAGAATCATTGTGAGGGTCTCCTTCCCCTATTTCGGTGGTTGCTCGGGGTGGTGGTGCTGCAGGGCAGTTGGTGCCGTGTTTTCACATGTGGCGACCTTTGTGGTGAAGGTCCCTCCTGGTGGTAGGGGCGGTGCCCCGTGTTTGCGTGCTTCTAAGAGCCAATGTAGTTATTGCGCTTTGAAGTTGTTGATTTTCCGCACGTTTCTCTTGCGGGTCTCTGGGGAGAGTCCCTTCGGTGGCCATGAGTCGTTTCAGGCCATGGTGCAGTTTGCGTACTGCACCTTGAGCGGTTTTCCTTTTCGATGCTTGTGTCCATGTGCCTTAAGGGTTCGGGGCCCGTGTTTGCGTGCTTCTAAGAGCCAATGTAGTTATTGCGCTCTTGAAGTTGTTGATTTTCCGCACGTTTCTCTTGCGGGTCTCTGGTGGAGAGTCCCTTTCGGTTGGCATGAGTCGTTTCAGGCCATTGGTGCAGTTGCGTACTGCACCTTGAGCGTGTTTTCCTTTTCGATGCTTTGTGTCCATGTGCCTTAAGGGTTCGGGGCCGGTGTGGCCTATTCTGCCCTTTCAGGTTTGTGGCTTCTTGCGTGTGGCTTGTGGCAGGTCTCTTGTAGAGAGTCCTTCCTGTTAGCCTGTGTTGTTCCGGCCTTTGGTGCAACCATGTTGCATCTTGCCTGGTTTTGCTGTGGGTGGTGGCATCATGTGCTCGTGCTCGAGTGGTTTGTTCTATTCTGTCTGGAGCCTTGTTGCATTGTGTTGCACCTTGGGTGGCTCCTGGTGCTTATGTTAGCACTGTGGGTTGCACTGTTTTCCCTGATTGTGTTGCTTTCTACCTTTGTAGTTGTTTCGTTTCCCCGTGCAGGTATGTCGACGTCTAGGGATGTTTGGCTTTGCCAACCTCAGACGTATTTCCTGGTTTTGTCTCTGCACGTGCGCTTGTGGAGTGTTGGGTTAGTTTTTCGTGGTCCACAGTTGTTGTGTGTCCTTGTCGGACCACGAGGACGATATGGGTAAGATCGAGTGGTGCCAGTGACACTGTTCCGCGAGCCATGTTGTTTTCCTCGTGAATGCTATCACTTGGTTTGGGCGCCCTAAGAAGCTCTCGTTTGGCCTTGCCGTAGGCGCTAGCAGTCTGCTAGTTGTGCGGAGTCATTCAGCGGAGTCTGGGATGAATATTGAATTTTCCCCTGGTTGCGTCAGTAGCTGTGACCTTGTTTAGTCACTGGTGACAGAGGGAGTTACTGACCGGTTGGTCTCAGCAGCGTGGTCTTTGAGGGTTCAGTCGTGTGGGTTCCGACTGACGTTTTCAGTGGTTCTAGTCGGCTTGGTACGCGCCGCGCGTGGAGTTGTCGACATTCGATTATGTGTCAGCTAGCTAGCCCAGAGGGGGGGGTGAATGGGTTATTAAAACTTCGATCTCTGATTAAAACCTGTTTACTGAAAGGATTGCACAACTTAATAACAAGGTTAGAGTTAGAGCAAACAAGACAACAATCACACAAAACACATCCACAAGACACAAGGATTTTATCCTGGTTCGGAACTCCTCTCCACAGGAGACCTACGTCCAGTCCCTGAGCAATACCTCAGGATTTTACTATCAAGGGTACAATCCCCCTTAAGGATCCTTACACCCAGCCTCAACTGGTCTTCCTTCAGCCTGAAGGGAACAACAACCACCCTGGATACCACCAGGTCTTCCTTCGTCCAGAAGGGAACAACAACCACCCTGGATACCACCAGGTCTTCCTTCGTCCAGAAGGGAACACAAACTAATCAGAAAGGGTGTGAAAACAGGCTTCAGATTCTAGCTTGACCAGCTACAACCTGAAGCTCCTAAGCCCCGAGAGAGAAAGAGATTTAACAAGGTTTTTCTCTCCAAGGACCACACAGGCTCTTACAAATGAGAAGATTCCTTTTGAGCACAGAGAGCTAAGAGCTTAGAACAAGGTTTGGAGTGGAGGCTTCGCTCTTCTTCAAAGTTCTAAAGATTCTAAGAGATGGATTCTTTCTTCTTCTAAAATCAAGCGATGTTGCGCACTGTCGCTCTTCTTTCTTTCCGTCTTGAGTCTTCTATTTAAACTGCTGATTCAAATTCGAACGTTGAAGTGTCCGTTGTCTCTTATCCTTGTGTACGTTAGACTGGTCACTGAGGAAGCTTCTGATCGTCAGTCTTTTATCCTGGTGTACACGCCAAAGAGATGTCATAGAACTTTGTATCTTGTGTCCAACGTTGTCCAGATGAGTCTTGTCAGATATCTGTAAGCATATCATCAATAAATAGAAGACAGCTAGGACTGCTGTCTATTGTTAGTTGAGATGGAACAGATATTGCAGTATATAGCAAAGCTCCTTTCTGTCCAAAAAAAGTACGTAGACAGAGTAGCATAGAAATGGAAGATATGTCTGCATGCATGGGAGATACGATCGGAGAGCATTTAATGCATAGCAGTCAACGGACAAGATATGACTTTGACTTTTCAACGCTATTAAAAAGCATTATACTGATGCATCAAGAAATTCGATAAAAGAATCTTGCTGACTTCATAACTTATGAAATCGTTATGAATTATAGCAAGTCGTTATGAACTGTAAAGAAATCGTTGTGATAACTTATGAAGTCGTTACAACAGCAAGTCGTTGCGAGTTCTAAAGAAATCGTTGCAAGAAATCGTTATGACTAATGAAGAAATCGTTACGCGAAATCGTTATGACTATCGAGTTGTAAAGAAATCGTTATGACTATCGAGTTGTAAAGAAATCGTTATGACTATCAAGTTGTAAAGAATCGTTACACGAAATCGTTATGACTATGAGGCGTTGCACGAATTCTAAAGAAATCGTTACGAGTCTAAAGAATCGTTACGGCTAGAGAGTCGTTGCGAGTTCTAAAGAAATCGTTACGAGGTCTAAAGAAATCGTTACGGCTAGAGAGTCGTTTGAGTTCTAAAGAAATCGTTACGAGGTCTAAGAAACGTTACGGCTAGAGAGTCGTTGCGAGTTCTAAAGAAATCGTTACGAGGTCTAAAGAAATCGTTACGGCTAGAGAGTCGTTGCGAGTTCTAAAGAAATCGTTACGAGGTCTAAAGAAATCGTTACGGCTAGAGGTCGTTGCGAGTTCTAAAGAAATCGTTACGAGGTCTAAAGAAATCGTTACGGCTAGAGAGTCGTTGCGAGTTCTAAAGAAATCGTTACGAGGTCTAAAGAAATCGTTACGGCTAGAGAGTCGTTGCGAGTTCTAAAGAAATCGTTACGAGGTCTAAAGAAATCGTTACGAGGTCGATTGTTTTGAGTTTTCCGGTCAAAGAGGAAATCGTTCTGCTTATCAAAGAAGTCGATACAAAGACTTGGATAGAAATGATGAGACTTACCAGATTGTCTTGAACTTTCATTTTTCTTTTATTTCCTGTCTAAGGCTCAAGAAATCCATTAGTGTTATTTGTTAATCATCAAAATTAATATATAAATAAATGGAAATATTATTATGGGGACAGTTTGGTCATCAATCTCCCCTTTTTGATGATGACAAAATATACTAAACATCATACAAAAAATGAAATGTTTTTCAGATTTACGTTAGTTGTCTCCCCCATTTTGTCATTAAGCAAAAAGATAAGCTGTGAGACAAAGAAGAGAGAAAGATTTATATTAAGATGGAGAAAGATAATACAGAGGAGATAACAAGGAGGCATGCTGTGAGATAACAGCCCATGCCTTGATCTCAAGATCCTCAAAAATTTGCAGAAAAAACGCCAAAGGTAACTGAGAAGGAGGGTCCCATGGAAGGGATGTTCCTCTGAATGTAGAGGCCTTTGCTGCTCTAAGAATTCTCCATACTGAGTTTGTCCAAAATGAATCTGAAGTAAGTACTCTTGCCAAAACTGGCCCTATGGAGAAATCTGTCCAAGGAAATTGGATAGTGAAGAGTTGATTTAACAGATCCTGCTTTAAGGCATAGAAAGCAGAATATCTAGATGCCCATACAGCATAGAGCTCTGGTATGGGTGCGATGGAATTTAGATCCATAAAGGCTTCTGCAGAAAGAGCAGGCTTCCTCTGACTAACTAGATCTTGATTGATAGCTTCCAATTGCTGATAAGAGGCCCGATAGAGAAGCTCCCATTCTGATGAGGTGAGTCTTTCACACTCAGAAATGAGTGGAGCTAAGGTCTGAGAAGACATGCGGCCAGAGTGATATTCTCTGAAGATGAACCGCAAAAAGGAGGAGATCGGCCTGCTTGGCTGACATCCGGCCCAGCTGCCTTGCAAACATATCTAGAGCATGAGATCCAGCATCTGAATTAAACACTAACGAGTGCAGCTTCGGCAGAAGAACTGGAAAATCAACCTTGAAGGAGACAAAGTCTACTGTAAGAGGAAGGTTGAGAGGGGTTTCTGATTGCAGCACAGTAATCTGCGAGTTGAACTGGCAAAACTGAACTTCTGGAATTTTGTTCAAGTAACAGAAGTCACTGTACAGCTGAAAGGCTCTGGCAATGCGAATTTCCTTCAAAATGAAGGATCCCCAAGAGTTCTTGTGCTGGAAGATAAACCACTCAGAGAAGGTGAGTGGGTGAGCTCTGAGAGAGAGGGATTCGGCCCTTGCAGTCAGGTATTTTGAGTACTGAGCCTTGTTTCCTTTGATAGCTGCCCACTGATCTTCAGTCTTGAACTCAGTGCCCTCAAGATTTTGGATTTGAAAGCTTGAGATATCTGAGTAAAAGGAAGAACAATGTCCAGGTGTTCGGAGAGGTTGAGAAAAGGAATACCATAAATGGTAGAAAGAATGCATTTCTGGAGGTATTCTTTGTAGATAGGTCTTCTCTTAGGATCAAGGGTAAGAGAGTACCATAAAGGAGGGTAGAGAGAAGCAGAAGGAGTGCTTAGAGAGGAAGAGGTTTTTCTCTTTTTCAAGACAGGACTAGGAGGGTCAGTCCTGTGAATGTGAGAGGCTGTGGAAAGAATGGTGAGGAGAGTGTTCCTTTCAAAATGGTCTGGAACATTGGTGTCAAAAATACCAAGAGGCAGAGGTTTCACTGGAGGAAAGATAACAGAATTAGGAGGAGTAGGAGGATAGAAAAAGTGTTTAGGATTAAAGGAAGAGGTTGGTTGAGGATGAGATGTTTGGATTTTAATAGGTGAAGGTTGAGGAGTTAATGAGGATGAAGCTGAGATGAGAGCTGGAGTAGGTGAGAAGGAGGGTTGAGAGGAAGTAGAGGATGAGGAAGGTTGGGTGCGAGGCATGGGATGTTTTATGGTTGGTGGAGCAGGAGGTGCAGTAGGAGGAGATGAAGGTGTGGAGAGGGTTGGAGTGGCAAGAGATGAAGTATCAGGGGCCTTGGAGACTGACACTGGCTCTTTCCTTTGGCCTGACTTCCTCTGACTGCAGGAGAGGGTCCTGAAGACCCTGAGGCTGCCACTGGTCCGGGTGACCTTACAACTGATGGCCCTGATGGCCCTGACCCTTGAACTGGCGGCCCTGTTGGCCGAGAGACTTCTGCTGGAGGCCCTGGTGGCCTAGGAACTTCAGCTGGACTGCTCTGAGTAGGTGCAGGAGGGACACCACTAGACTTTGAAAGATTAGCCAGCAAATTCTTCATATCAGACATTTCTTTATTGAAATACCTCATTGCATTTCTTATTGAGGATACGTCTGAGGAGGTTGAAACTTGATTTGAAACAATTCCTTGTATACCAGACTGAACTGATGCCAAGATCTCTCCTTGGGCTTTTAACAAGGCCATAACATGCTTCAACTTTACTTTCCTATGGCCCTTCCTTGACCTCCTGTGAACAACTCTTTTCTGCTTACCTGGCTGAGAGACAGGCTCCTCAAGATTTATAGTTGCACTTGGGCCTTCACTAACATCAACCATGGCTGGAGCTGGAGTTTCCTGAGTAGGTGCAGCTTTCTCAGAAAAGGCTTCATTCTCTGGCTTTTCACTCTCAGCATGCTCCCCCTGAATGGGAGCAGGGACTTCAATACTTTCTTGCTCCCCCTGAGCAGGAGCTTCTTCCAAGACAACATCTTCATCAGGTCCACCTGCCTTAGAAGAGACTGAGATGGAGGGAATGGAGTCCAATACTTCTTTAAAATAGAGGCGACTAAGGTGGTGGGCAAGGAATCTGCCACACCAGCTGCACCCTCTTCCAATTGAGCTTCGGATTGGCATCCCACAGCTGACTCAACTGGTTCTTGCTCTGCTGGACTTGCTGCTGCTTGCTCTACTTCTACTGCTTCTGGAATATCTGCAATAACTGCTTCTCCTTCAGCCACAGAGGATTTCGACCAAACTCCTTCTTGCACTGAAAAACCACTTTTCTTCAGGTTTCTGGACCTTATAGACTGGCCCATCTTTTCAGCTACCGCACCTGACAGATCTACTCCAAAGTGCTTGAAAATCTTGGTCAGAAGATGGGCATACGGAAGGGAAACATTCAACTTGCTCTTTGTTTCCCATAACTGAGCATGTGCAAACATCATTCGCTCAATCATCACTGCGGCCAGGTTTATCTCTTTGTTCTGGATTGCCCAGAACATTATGTCCGAATCTGCCCTAGTGCATGAGGAAAAGGTAGCACTACGGGGAACTAAGATTTGGCAGACTATAAAGTGAAGCAATCGGTGAACGCGGACATCTGATTAATATCAAGCTTCCCATCCTTCAACTTAAATCCTGGACCGATAATCCCGAGACCTTTGACTTCATCATTCACAGAGTGAATGCCACTAAATCCAGAGGTCTTTACTCCAAACAGATCACGCAAAAGCTCATGGGTTATTCTGATTTGGATACCTTGACAGAGGAAACAAGGGATCCATCTGCTTCTGACTTCAGACAGATGTAGAAAGCTTTTACCAAGTCCGGGTAGCTTACCTCACTGAAGGTGACCACATCCATCCACTGCATCTTCTTAGAGTATCAACTAGCCTGGCCATGCCACTCTTCTCAAGATTCTGAACATCCACTGCCTTATTTCCGCAAATCTTCGTCTTCACAAACGTAAATCTTTCTTGCTCCCTTGGGGATAAATACTCAGCACTGTAGCCCCCAACACTTCCGGAGATCAACGGAGCGGCCATGGGTGCAGAGAAGAAAAGATTCTGGAAGGGAGGATGATGGAAGGGACGGAAGTTCTCGAAGGAATTCTTCGCGGGAAGAGAAGAAGGCTTCGAAAGTTGCAGAGAGTCGATCCCAAAATCGTTAGGGCATCAGCTTTGGGTGAACAGATAGAGAATAAAAAGGGTAAAGGTAGAAGACGAATCGATCTCAAAGCGATTTGGGTAAAATAATATTACTTTATTGAAAGGAGGAGCGCCAAAAGGCGGCAAAGGTAGAAAGCGACAAAAAGGTTTGACAAGTCAAACAACTTTCTACACAGAAGCGGTCAAAGCATATAGATAACTGAGTTTTGCTTAACTTTAACGGAGAGAGAACTTTCATTTAATCTGAAAAATTTATATGTCAATAAAATCACAGAAATTCTTTCACAAATTGCACATCCCTAGTTCCCTTCTAAGAGATGTAAATCTCTCTTCAGGTAGGGCTTTTGTGAAGATATCTGCCAATTGACCATTTGTATCTATAAACGAAATTTCTAAATTACCACTAGCTACATGGTCTCGAATAAAATGATATCTTACCTCAATGTGCTTCGTCCTTGAGTGTTGAACTGGATTTTTGGTGAGGTTGATGGCACTTGTATTATCACACAATAGAGGAATTGATTTGATGTGAATGCCGAAATCTTCAAGTTGTTGCTTTATCCAAAGAAGTTGTGTACAGCAACTTCCAGCAGCAACATATTCCGCCTCAGCTGTTGATAGAGCTACTGAATTTTGTTTCTTGGATGTCCATGATATTAAGCATCCTGCAAGAAACTGACAACATCCACTGGTGCTCTTTCTATCTACTTTGCAACCAGCATAATCAGCATCTGAATATCCTATTAGATTTATCTCACAAGATCTAGGATACCAGAGACCTAAATCATGAGTTCTAGCTAAATATCTAAATATTCTTTTTACAGAGATTAAGTGAGACTCTCTAGGGTCTGCCTGATATCTAGCACACATGCATACACTGAACAAAATGTCTGGTCTACTGGCAGTTAAGTAAAGTAATGATCCTATCATACCTCGATAATTCTTTTGATCTACCCTTTTACCTTTTTGATCACTGTCCATTCTGGTTGATGTGCTCATTGGAGTTGATAATGGCTTTGCATCTTCAAATCCAAATTTCTTCAACAGCTCTTTGGTGTACTTTGCTTGACAGATATGAGTGCCATCCTTCCCTTGCTTGATTTGCAATCCAAGGAAGTAGCTTAACTCCCCCATCAAGCTCATTTCGAATTCTCCCTGCATAAGCTTTTCAAAGTACTTGCAAAGAGATTCATCAGTAGATCCAAAAATAATATCATCTACATAGATTTGTACAAGAAGTATATGTTTAACCTTAGATTTTATAAATAATGTACTATCTACTTTACCTCTAGTGAAACCATGATTTAATAAGAAAGTACTGAGCCTTTCATACCAGGCTCTAGGAGCTTGCTTTAACCATATAAAGCCTTATGTAGTTTAAATACATGATTTGGAAATTCAGAGTCGTCAAAACCTGGAGGTTGTTCAACATAAACTTCCTCCTTGATGAAACCATTTAAAAAGGCTGATTTGACATCCATTTGAAAAAGTTTTAAATCAAGTGCAGATGCATAAGCAAGTAAAATCCTAATGGCCTCAAGTCTAGCTACAGGTGCATAAGTTTCATCGAAATCTATGCCTTCCTCTTGGGAGTAGCCTTGAGCCACCAATCTGGCTTTGTTCCTTAAGATTATTCCAGACTCATCCAGTTTATTTCTGAACACCCACTTGGTGCCAATAACTGAATGATTGGATGGTCTAGGAACAAGTGACCATACTTGGTTTCTCTTGAACTGATTTAGTTCATCTTGCATGGCTAATATCCAAGATTCATCAGATAAAGCTTCATTGACTGTCTTAGGCTCTACTTGAGAAACAAATGCTAAATAGTCGCATGGAATTACATTACCTCTAGTTCTTACCCCTACAGATGGATCACCAATGATGTTTTCAGGAGGGTGATCTTTCTGATGTCTCCATTCCTTTGGAAGATCTTTATGTTGGATTTCTGTTTGCTGCAGTTCTTCCAGAGTTGGATCCTCTTTGTCCTTAATTGAAGTTTTCTTTAATTTTTCGGACAAGACATCTGCATCATCAATGTCACTAATTTCTTCCTTTTTCAAGGAAGGGTTAGATTCATCAAAAATAACATGTACTGATTGTTCAATTAATAAGGAACGTTTATTGAAAACTCTATAACCTTTAGGTTTAGAGGAATACCCCATGAAAATGCCTTCATCTGATTTGGCATCCAACTTACCAATGTCCCTTTTTCCATTGTTATGGATGAAGCAAGGACATCCAAATATTCTGAAATGGCTAATCTTTGGCTTCTTTTCTTTGTAGAGTTCATAAGCAGTCTTTTTCAGAATTGGCCTGATCATCACTCTATTTATGATATAACATGCAGTGTTGATAGCTTCGGCCCAGAAATATCTTGGCAGATCATATTCTGATAACATTGATCTTGCCATATCCAAAAGAGTTCTGTTTTTCCTCTCAGCAATTCCATTCTGTTGAGGTGTCCTTGGAGCTGAGAAGTTGTGCTCAATTCCTTGATCATCACAGAACTTCGTAAACTTTTCATTCTGAAACTCACCACCATGATCTGATCGAATAGAGACAATTGAGAATTTCTGATCTTTCTGAACTTTCTTACTGAAGCTGACAAAATTCTCAAATGTGTCATCTTTGTGCTCTAAAAAGGATACCCAAGTGAATCTTGAATAATCATCAACTATTACAAATCCAAAATTCTTTCCTCCCAAACTGGTAGTCCTCATTGGCCCAAATAAATCCATGTGAAGTAGTTCTAAGGGCTTTGAGGTGGTTACTACAGTCTTTGATTTGAAGGAGCTCTTGGTGTGCTTTCCTCTTGCACAAGGTCTGCAAATGCTATCCAATCTGAAATTTACCTTTGGCAGTCCTTCAACTAGTTTTCTTTTTCTGAGCTTGTTCAGCCCATCCAAGCTGCAGTGGCCCAATCTTCTGTGCCACAACTCAGTTGATTTATCTTTGCTAGCTGCCAAACACACATCTTGATCCTTGAGTTCATCGAGATATAGAACATACAAATTTCTTTCTCTGTAGGCTTCAAATATGACTGCACCATCCTTTAAGATACTGCATTTTGATTCTTGAAACTGAATTTGATGGCCTTTGTCACACAACTGGCTGATGCTGATGAGATTGTGCTTTAACCTTTGACCAGCATTACATCCTTTATGACTGATTTTCCTTTGATGTTCACAGACCCGCTTCCTATCACAGTCCCTTTTCCATTATCTCCATAGGTGACTGTACCTTCTTCAGCTTGGAGATCAACAAATATCTTCTTGTTGCCTGACATATGCCTTGAGCACCCACTATCCAAATACCATTTGGATGCTCGAGGGTTAACCTGAAATGAGAACATCAAGCTTTAGGTACCCAAATTCTTTTGGGTCCTGATTGGTTAGTATCATCAACTTTACCTTTTAATATCCATTTTTTATGTCTTGTTGGGCATGTCATTTTAATATGTCCTAACTTGTTGCAGTGACTGCAGCAGGATAACTTAGTTACTTTTTCTATGTATTTGAAATCAGCTTTGTATGCTACATCTTGTTCGGGTACAAATTTTGGTGTTGGATATGTTTTAGGGTATATTATGGTTTCTTCATTATCTGGGGGTGTATATCCTAATCCATTTTTCTTTTTACCCGATCTCCTAGCACCTTTTAATATTAAAGAGTTTTTACCATTGGTAAATTTTTCTAGGGTGCTTGCTAGTGTATTGTTTTCTTCATTTAATTCATTTACAGTTTTTCTTAAATCATCTGAGTTTTCCTGTTTTTCTAGGTCAGTGATTTTTCTGTTCTCTTTTAAGTTTTCACATAATAGTTCATTTCTTCTCTAAGCTCAACTATTTGTTTTTCTAGTTCTTCGTTTTCAGATTTTAAATCTGAGTTGGTATTTTCGAGACATGTGATATTTTTCTTGCTTAGCTTAAGTAGTTTACACACTTCTTTATACTTATCGTAGAGTTCATTAAATGCACTTTCCAAATTATCCGAATCTGAGTCATTACAGGAATCGAAAGAAGAATCAGATGTTACCTTATCCTCGGTATTCGCCATGAGAGCCAAGTTGGCTTCTTCACCTTCACTGCTCGAGCTTGACTCACTATCTGAGTCGCTGCTGTTGTCCCATGCAGCTGCCATGGCTTTCTTTTTGAATCTTCTGAACTTCTTGGAGCTGTCCTTCTTCTTGTGATCATTTTTCTTTAACATTGGACAGTCTGCCTTGATATGTCCAGGTTTCTTGCATTCATAGCAAAGTGGCTCATTCCTCTTCTGATCTTTTCCATCTGGTCTCTTGAGATCTTTGTTTTTCTTGAAGTACCTCCTACCAGACTGGAACTTCTTCTTCTTTGCCAAGATTCTCTGCAATCTTCTTGAGAGCATGGCTTCTTCATCATCACTATCTTTGCTATCTTCACTGTTATCTAAGGATTCTTCTGATGAGTCCCCATTAGCTTTAAGCGCATTTGACTGCTTCTTTCTACTGGAGGATTCTCCTAGTCTTTCCATGTTTATTTCATGGGCCATGAGAGACCCAATGAGTTTTTCTACTGACATTCTCTTAAGATCATTAGCTTCTTCGATAGCTGTGACCTTTGCCGTCCATGAAGATGGCAGGGATCTGAGAATCTTCCTTACCATATCTGCATTTTCATATGACTTTCCTAGACTTGCTAGGCCATTAGTAATGTCAGTAAATCTACTAAACATTTGGGTAATAGACTCACCTGTTTGCATTTGAAATCTTTCATACTGAGTGACAAGAATGTCAATCTTGTCTCCTTTACTTTGTCTGTACCTTCATATGTGATCTTTAACTTTTCCCACATTTCCATGGAGGATTTGCATGCTGAAACTCTGTTGAACTCTTTCTTGCTTAGAGCACAACATAGAATGCTCTTAGCTTTACAGTTCAAGGAGATTTTCTTTCTATCTTCATCTGTCCATTGTGCTTTCTCATTTGTGACGACCAGATCACCTTCTTCCACTATTGACCAGATTTGATAAAGGAGGTCTGTTGGACAGACTGACCTTCGAAGTGACTTTGGGCTGCCATTGATCTTTGCTCTTCAGATCGTTGGATCTTCTTCTTTGTCGAAGAGACGGGCTCTGATACCACTTGTTGCCCAGCTAGCTAGCCCAGAGGGGGGGGTGAATGGGTTATTAAAACTTCGATCTTGATTAAAACCTGTTTACTGAAAGGATTGCACAACTTAATAACAAGGTTAGAGTTAGAGCAAACAAGACAACAATCACACAAAACACATCCACAAGACACAAGGATTTTATCCTGGTTCGGAACTCCTCTCCACAGGAGACCTACGTCCAGTCCCTGAGCAATACCTCAGGATTTTACTATCAAGGGTACAATCCCCCTTAAGGATCCTTACACCCAGCCTCAACTGGTCTTCCTTCAGCCTGAAGGGAACAACAACCACCCTGGATACCACCAGGTCTTCCTTCGTCCAGAAGGGAACAACAACCACCCTGGATACCACCAGGTCTTCCTTCGTCCAGAAGGGAACACAAACTAATCAGAAAAAGGGTGTGAAAACAGGCTTCAGATTCTAGCTTGACCAGCTACAACCTGAAGCTCCTAAGCCCCCGAGAGAGAAAGAGATTTAACAAGGTTTTTCTCTCCAAGGACCACACAGGCTCTTACAAATGAGAAGATTCCTTTTGAGCACAGAGAGCTAAGAGCTTAGAACAAGGTTTGGAGTGGAGGCTTCGCTCTTCTTCAAAGTTCTAAAAACTCTAAGAGATGGATTTCTTTCTTCTTCGGAAATCAAGCGTTGTTGCGCACTGTCGCTCTTTCTTTCTTTTCCGTCTTGAGTCTTCTATTTAAACTGCTAATTCAAATTCGAACGTTGAAGTGTCCGTTGTCTCTTATCCTTGTGTACGTTAGACTGGTTACTGAGGAAGCTTCTGATCGTCAGTCTTTTATCCTGGTGTACACGCCAAAGAGATGTCATAGAACTTTGTATCTTGTGTCCAACGTTGTCCAGATGAGTCTTGTCAGATATCTGTAAGCATATCATCAATAAATAGAAGACAGCTAGGACTGCTGTCTATTGTTAGTTGAGATGGAACAGATATTGCAGTATATAGCAAAGCTCCTTTCTGTCCAAGAAAAAGTACGTAGACAGAGTAGCATAGAAATGGAAGATATTGTCTGCATGCATGGGAGATACGATCGGAGAGCATTTAATGCATAGCAGTCAACGGACAGGATATGACTTTGACTTTTCAACGCTATTTAAAAAGCATTATACTGATGCATCAAGAAATTCGATAAAAAGAATCTTGCTGACTTCATAACTTATGAAATCGTTATGAATTATAGCAAGTCGTTATGAACTGTAAAGAAATCGTTGTGATAACTTATGAAGCCGTTACAACAGGCAAGTCGTTGCGAGTTCTAAAGAAATCGTTGCAAGAAATCGTTATGACTAATGAAGAAATCGTTACGCGAAATCGTTATGACTATCGAGTTGTAAAGAAATCGTTATGACTATCGAGTTGTAAAGAAATCGTTATGACTATCAAGTTGTAAAGAAATCGTTACACGAAATCGTTATGACTATTGAGTCGTTGCGAATTCTAAAGAAATCGTTACGAGGTCTAAAGAAGTCGTTACGGCTAGAGAGTTGTTGCGAGTTCTGAAGAAATCGTTACGAGGTCTAAAGAAATCGTTACGGCTAGAGAGTCGTTGTGAGTTCTGAAGAAATCGTTACGAGGTCTAAAGAAATCGTTACGGCTAGAGAGTCGTTGTGAGTTCTGAAGAAATCGTTACGAGGTCTAAAGAAATCGTTACGGCTGGAGAGTCGTTGTGAGTTCTGAAGAAATCGTTACGAGGTCTAAAGAAATCGTTACGGCTAGAGAGTCGTTGTGAGTTCTGAAGAAATCGTTACGAGGTCTAAAGAAATCGTTACGGCTGGAGAGTCGTTGTGAGTTCTGAAGAAATCGTTACGAGGTCTAAAGAAATCGTTACGGCTAGAGAGTCGTTGTGAGTTCTGAAGAAATCGTTACGAGGTCTAAAGAAATCGTTACGAGGTCGATTTGTTTTGAGTTTTCCGGTCAAAGAGGAAATCGTTCTGCTTATCAAAGAAGTCGATACAAAGACTTGGATAGAATTGATGAGACTTACCAGATTGTCTTGAACTTTCATTTTTCTTTTATTTCCTGTACTTAAGGCTCAAGTAATCCATTAGTGTTTTTTGTTAATCATCAAAATTAATATATAAATAAATGGAAATATTTATTATGGGGACAGTCTCATCATTGGCTTCCTTGGTGCTGCCCTTGGGATCGCGACGGATCGGGGTGTCGCGTTCTGAACGCGACGTGATCCCTGTCGCCTTCAAGTTGAGAAGGCGACGACCCTTGTGTTGCGTTCCCGTTGCCTGTGGGTTTGTGTGCCACGTGTCCGCAGCGTAGGTGTGAAGGCGACGTGCCAGCTGTCACAATCACCTGAGTCGCCTGCATGCGTGACACGTGGTCTGGAGGCTGTCTGCCTGTCAACAAGTCTGTCAGAACTTTTCGGAAGGCGACAACTGGCCTATCGCGTTCTTATTAGGAACGCGACGCCTAGCGTGTCGCGACCTCAGTTCTGAGGGCTTAAGATAGGCGACCCTCCTTCCTTCTCCTTCTTTTCCTTTCTTCTTCCCTCCTCCTCTCCAAGGAGGGGAAGCTTCCCCCTGCTCTCTCCGGTGGCTTTGGGCGTGGAGGAGTCATCGGCGAGCTCGTGGTGGAGCGGCGGAGTGTCATGGAGCGAGGAGGAGGCGGCCGAGGCTTCGTGAAGCCCTTTTAGGTTTTCTTCTTCGTTCTCAGTAGGGATCTCTTGCTCCCATACCTGTTAGTGTAGATGGAGCTTAGTTTTGGGTGGTCCATTCCGTGCTCGGGAGCTCCCTTGTGGTTTCGCACGGATGGACGCTTGCCGGTGGTGCTCTGTCTACGTGTTTAAGATTCGTGCCTGTTGTGTGTGGGCGAGGAGAGGTGGTGTGTTTCCCCTCGAGCCCTCTTTTACTTGCTTTCGTCGTATGCTCCCCTCCCACTTTTCGTTTGGAGGTAGTAATGTAGCTTGTGGGACCATGGCATGGCCCCAATGCTTGGTTCGGTCTTCTGTCTGAGGTCGTGACAGGTTGGCTGTCGTGACACCAGACAGAAGGCGACGGGTAACTTGTCACTTTCTGGTAGTGATAGGATGGTTGTCGCATTCCCCTCTGTCTTCTGTTTCCAGTTCCGATCGTGGCAGAGGATGGCTCGTGTCCAAGTTGGTTAGAGGGTGGTCTCTCCAATTTGGCACGAGGCCAGTCCTCCTGAGTGGGTCTTGGCCTTGTGGCCCTTTGGGGTGTGGGACTTGGGGAGGTTCTGCCCCAAGGGCCCTGCCTTCAGATGAGGAACGCGACGGGTCGATACGTCGCGTTCTGAATCTAAAGACGACACCCTGTGTGTCGCTTTCTGGTTGCGACAGGATCCTCATCGCGTTCCGTTGTTGGGTTATGACGACCTCCTTGTCGCCTTCTGGCTTCTGTGTCATTTGGCTGCGGGCCGGTGGGTCCGGCCTTCTGATGCTGAACGCGATGGTCCGACATGTCGCATTCAGGTCAGAAGGCAGCACCCTGTTCGCCGCGACCTGTTGGCGACAGGTTGGTCATTGCCTTCTTGCTCAGAAGGCGACGCACCTGAAGGCGACGCACTTGTGGTCGCGTTCTGGTTGCTTGGTTTCTCTTCTGCCTAATGGTGTTGTAGGTTCTCGGGCTGTGCCATGTGTGCCGGCGATGGCCGACGGCCCTTCTGGGGGTTTCCGGAAGGGGTACCGTGCGTGCCTGTGCCTGCTGGGCTTGTCTTGGTTACAAGCTAGCTGTGTCATTTCTGTGGTGGTTGCCACACCAGTTCTCTTTTGTCCAGTGCTTGGCACTTGAGGGCTTGTCTGCGAGACAGGTTGTTACCATTTCCTGGGACCCCTGCCCCGCGCGTCTGTGTCAGAGGGTGTTGCTCCGGGCGGTGGGCGTGCTCAAGTCTCGAACTTGGAGTAGAAGGGGAAAACGGTGGGGCAGTGGTGTGAGCCGTTTGTAGAGTTCTCTTAGCTGGTCTGGGTCTCCGAGGTGGTTCAGGCGCTCGTTCGGTGCGGACCAGTTGGTCCTTCTCACTGCCTCGCTCTGCGTTGGTTCTGGAGCCACGTAGGGAGGTCAAGCGTGGGACCACAGTTTGGCCGGACTGCGGTGGTTGTGTTCGTGGTTGAGGTTGCTTAGTCCACGCGTCTCACTCCGACAGGAGGGGAGACCTAGACTAAGGCGCTTGTGGCGGTGGCTTGGTTGTTCTTGCTGTGACGTTGCTTCACACGCTGTTTCCAAGCTTGTGTTCTCGTTGCCCTGGTTTACACTATGGTTGTAGCCTAGCCGTGTCTCGCTTCTTTGGGTTCTTGTCGGTTGGCCTCGTAGGCCATGTTCAGTGGTTTCTGCTTTCTACGGGTTCTCTCGGGGTGCCTTGGGTAGGCACCTGACTGTTGTTTCAGTAACCCGTTCCTTGGTGCCGTCCGTGGTGGCACCAGAGTGTGTAGTTCCCTAACCTCGTGGAGTGTCCGAGGTGCAGGGTGGTTCTGATTGTGGGCCCTCGACCTTGTGGAGGTCTGAGGTGGCCGTGCCTAGTGGTGAGACGTCATTCTCACTTGGTTGCTTGGTGTCTCTCGGGGTGACACCAGGTTGTTCCTTCCCGACCTTGTGGAGGTCCGGGATGTTGGTGTTGTGTCGTGAACTCTGGTCTCACGTGGTTGCTCCGGTGTTCTGTGAGCTCCGTTGTCTCGGCGGGTGTATGCCGAGGGTTTGCTTCCGCATTGTGTTGCTCTGGCCCGACCCCGGTTGCGGGTCGTGGCGTTGCTCTAGTTGCTTCCGCATGTGTTGACTCTGCTGGTTCTGTGGGAGTTGTGTTTGGCCTGACCCGGGTTGTGGTCGAGGTGTTTCTATGTTTTCGCTGCTTTGTAGTACTCTGTGGTAGGCGTTTTGCTTTCGCTTTTGGAGTTCCTACTGCTCTGGCTAGTAAGGGACTGGTAATCCCTACTGAGCCTTGTTCGCGAGGCTCACCCCCCTACTCTCTTCAGGTAGGGACTCGCTGTCACAGGAGTTTGTTGTCGGACGGTCGTGGTGGCGGTTTGTTCACCGTGCGTTGCCAACAGTGTGAGTTGTGAGCGTGAGTGCTCTTTGTACCGTGAGTTGAGAGTGGCCTTTTTGCAAGTCCTCGAGGTATGCCCCTTAAGGACTGCACTTTTCTTTCTATACCTGTACTTTTATTTGGGACATGTTGTACATAATTTCCTTATTATTGTACGATCTTTCTTGTTATAGTTATTTGAATTTATTGGTTATCTCACTGGACTAAATTCTAACCCTTCTGGGTCTTCGGATCCGTGGGTGGCGGCGCGACCTTCAGGGGTCCCTAGCGGGGGTTCGGGAGGTCGGGTCATTACAACTAGGATCTAATGAAAAACCTTGATTTTAGATCGTTGGAGTAGGTCAGGAAACCAAGCTTGAATAAAATTCTAAAGCTGACTAATAAATGAGCTTAGCTTGAACTTTAATGACCCATTTTTATTCATAAACAAGTTCAATTAAAATTCAATGATACTATTTCATAATATATATAGTTCAGTTTTTATGCAATTTACTTGTAATTCGACCCCTATCATGTAACATGATAGATATATAGGTATAAGAGACAAAATGTCTCATTTCATTCATTTCAATTGCTAATTTCTAACAAAATGACTGACAATTATTTATTACATTCGAAGAGATTCTACCACGTCTCGAATATAGCACATGCGAAAGATAGAAAGAGTCGAGACGTAAGTAGTCGACAAATAAATCTCTAATTAGCGAGTAATATAAACCACAATGACACATATATGGACCCTCAGAATAGATATAAACTAAACTTTTATTCCAAAACTCAATAATTATCTATTACAACTTCATTGGATTATAAATAACAATGACTCAAGAAAAGAATAATTACATATTGTTACGGTTTGTAATGGGAGTCGGCTTAACCTGAGGCGACTAGGTCGAGGTCCGCTTAGCTGACTTGGGATGCATACTCCGAGATTCTCACCGAGGAGGTCAAGCCGACTGAAGTTGCTTGCTCCGAGCTTCTCCCCGAGGAGTGGAAAGTCGAGGTGAGTGATCTAGCAGTGAGTGCTCCGTATGCTGACGTCTGAGAACCTGCAGAGTCTATGGAGGGATCTAGGCCAGGAGATACTCTGATGCTCATGTCAGTAGCTAGTCGAACAGAAATACCTAGCCAGAGGAGCAAAAACAACGTACCTGTGTCTGAAGAGTGTCTGACTCTTTATAGGGTTAGGTTACCCATGGAATAGTGAGACAACCCACGGATCCTGCGACTGATCTCCGTGATTGTCACCTAATCGTAATCATAACCACCAAGCCAGATCGTCCAGATCATGGTTTTAATGGCTGTAATTACCAGACACACGATCCTCGGCCATTACCTCGTCAGTTAATGCTCCGGCGTTACGCGAGCCATGTTTCTGGGAATCCCGTGGACACGCCGAGCTCCTCGTCGGCTACGGCCGACCTGGGTAACCTCATCCTCAATCAAGCTGCGGTCGTCGGCCCAGGGAGTGAAGAAGTCGGTCTATCCGACCTAAGTCGTCGGCCTAGATGATGTCAAAATCTCTGGTTCAAGCCACGTCAGGATGTCAGCTCTATTACTAAGAGTTCGATTGAGCCGAGGCTCCAACCGACTTGTGCAAACTCCCCATGTCACATATTTCTTCTCATGCCCTACCACATTGTTCAAACGTTTTCTCAAACTATTAAGACTCTATGACATCATGACTTAATGAATTGATAACTAAGGCACACTCTTCATTCCTAGTCTTCCCCAGTCTAAACTTGTTCTTCCTCATCTTCTATCTCATGTGATCTTGAAATGTTAAGAAAATAGGTAATGAGTGCACTCGCCTAATAAGATTTACATCTTTCAAAAATAATATAAGTATTTAGTATTTTAAAAGTCAGGTGGCATGAGCATGATATGAACTATGCAGTTAAACATTGACAATAAAACTTGACTAATATGTCATGCAAGATATAATCAAGATCTTGTGATAATCAGTCTAGCAGGAGATCAGTTGAGTTCAAGTAAGATGCCAAGACAGTATGAATAGGGATCTAGCAACTTTTTCAATTCTTTGGTAACAAGAACTAGAGAGCAAGTAACAAGACTGTCAATTTCACAAGCAAGAACGAGATATCATGTAACAAGATTGGTCATGTCAACAAGCAAGCAAGTAACAAGCATGTAGTTTCACGAGAAAGATAGTCAGTATACGAGTCATTAACATGCATTAAGGATCTTTGCCACCTTGAAATTCATATCACAAACATGTGTAATGTAGTATTGTATCTAGCATTTACATAAGCAAGTACTCTCAACGCGATGCAATGCTAATAATCATTATACCCCATGATTAACAGTACATTTTTGGCTCTTTGTTGAGGGGGCTAGACTGGACCCCTTGGACACTTGTCGTACCTGATCATGCATCTTACAATTTTAAACATAGATACCCACAATCAAGTATGGTCATTAACAAGAATTTTACCAGTTCAATAATATCAAGACAATTTGGGAATAACAAGGCCACAGTTTAAGAGTTCAACCTGATAGCATAACGACATGTTTTTCATTTAGTTCAATATCTCATTAATGACTCAGTCTCATGTTCAATAGATGTGTACTCGATAAATAACGATGAGATGATAAGATCTCGCTGAGAAAGTCAAGAAAAAAGAGAGACATGCACACTAACTTCTAGGTACTTTATAGTACAACTTGCTTGTCGACTATGTGGGAATCTATGGTCAGAGGAGACTTATGGAAGCCTTGGTTAAGAAATCTCTAGTCCAGTAGAAAGAATATTCGACGGAGAGTTCATCCAAGCCAATAAGAAGTTTCCTATCATTCAAGAATGTATATGCATGTCTTGCCATGTGAATCGCTCATGTGCGTGTGTGAGTGTCTTTTAAATCCAATTATGGAAACGATCATAGGAACCTCGCAATGGGAAAGTAACACGACTGCTAAATTAGGGATAAAATCATCCATGAACAATTTTAGCAAGTTTTCGTATGCTTATTTTAACAAGCTTGATAACAAGGTAAGAAAGAGAGAGCAATGGGTAAGTAGAGAGTAGGATCAATCACTTAAGATTAACTAGAATCACCTCAAAATGTTTATAACTTCTTCATGGGTTGATTAATGCATGATAAGACCTTCTAGAACCTTCCTAGAATAGATCAAAACTCACACATGCAAAGAAATGATGATGAACGATGGAAACCAGGACGTATGTCCCTTACAAGGCAGAAGAAGTCCCATCCCTTTAATTTCTTGGGTCATAACTCACTTATTTCTTATGAAAATATCACACATGAGTATACCATCTTGAATCCCTTTGAATAAGGAATCCAACAAAAAAAATGGCACGTCATTCTGAGGTCTATAGGAAAAGTTATGGCCAATTAAGTAAACATTATGCAGAGGCCTAGTCGCGACAGCCTTCCTGTCGCGTTCAGAATGCGACAACCCGATTCGTCATGTTCTGAACGAGTGTTCTGGGTTGCCAAATGCACCCAATTCAACTCCTACCTGGACAGGGGTGACATAGGGCACTTCTAGGGATTATAACTCATAGTATAGGGCATGAAAAATTACGAAACCAAATTCATTAGATTCCTAGCTCACTAACCTATCTACTATAATGAGCAATTAGACTTTCATGCATTGGTCACAAGGTAATAATGAGACTTCTAACTAACCAAGAAAAATTGACACAGTGACGATGTGAGCCCTATAACTCTCTATTGGGTGCATGGAAATTTGAGCTTTCAGCGTCTGTTGAAAGTAAACTTAAAATTGATTGTACAGTAAAACTTTCGTAGTAGGAAGTTAACTACTCTAAGAGATCTATAGTGCATAAGTTGATCTATGTGAACAGGGTGAAGACAAAATGATATTATACAAGGAAAAGAGTAAATACTCATGAAATCATGTGAAACAAATTGGGAAAAATAGGATGAATGCATTTTAGATAAGATGATGCAAGCATGAGCACGATTAATTAAAGTTTGGCTCAAAGATAACACTCCTTTGGGTGAAAAGATCAAGTCGTTCTTACAGGAACCCTATAATCGACAGTCATACACTCTTTCTCTTAATCCTCTTAGTATACTGTGAGAAAAATGGACAAAATGCTCTCAATTTAAACTAGACTTAAAGGGCTTTCTAAAGGTATATGATATGTCAGATTTGGTTGGAGTTTTACTAACCTTTGATACCAGACAAGACAGGTCTTGTATACAAGTTGTAACAGATCCGAGTTGAAGGAGGGCACGAAGATCTCCTTGCACCAGCCTTCCCCTCGAGATTCACAGCCTCCAAAAGCCTCAAGAGACGTCCCAAGCAAACCCTAGGGTCATCCCATGCATGGAAGAGAGTGACTCTATTTATAGAGGGGTGTGTGTTTAGTAGTCCTAATGGGATTATGAAACTAAAGTTATGAATTTTAGAAATTCTTACCAACTTTTGAGATTTCTCTCTCAATTTGTGATGGAGATATACTAAGAAACATTTCTCTAGACTGTACCCACGATTTGGGCTCACTTGGTGGCCCGTATTGGGTGAGAATTCATCTATTTAATCTCAATTAATTGAGATTTTTGAATTTCATGATAAATTCCTATCTTGAACTTATTCATGGCCCAAGAGACCTCTCTTGACCCATTTCTTTCATTGGGATGCTAATACACATTATTGGAGTCTATCCATACTTTTTATTTTAATTTTTTATCTAATTTTATGCATGTGACAATGGGTTTTTGACTTATTTTTAATTTACGACAACAAGTTGCAATTTATCTTAAACTTGATCCAAATTTTTTTTCTTTACCCAAATTTCTTTGAGTCATTAGAAAATATTATTTAAAATCTAACTATGATTTTTACAAAATTTTTAAATACGTTGTTACACATGAGATAATAGTAGTGCATATGTTATTAATTAATTTTAGATTATTAAATTACACATGGGATTACACTGCATTTGTATCTCAGACTGAGCCTAGGACAACCAATAATGCATTGGCAGATGAATTTTGGATCCTAGCTATGCAAGAGGAACTTAACCAATTTCAACGCAGTTAGGTCTGGACACTTGCACCTAAACCTTCTTACTATCCAGTTATTGGAACCAAATGAGTTTTCAGAAGCAAGATGGATGAATCATGGGTAATTACTAGAAATAAGGCCAAATTGGTAGCTCAAAGATATTCCCAAGAAGAAGACATTGATTTCGATGAAACATATACTTCAGTTGCTAGATTAGAGGCAATTAGAATCTTACTGGCATATGCATGCTCTTTGAATATCAATGTATATCAAATGGATGTAAAGATTGCTTTTCTGAATGGTTTCATAAAAGAAGAAGTTTATGTTGAGCAACCGCCGGGTTTTGAAGATACTAAGTATCCAAGTCATGTTTTTCGTTTAAGAAAGGTATTATATGGTTTGAAACAAGCTCCAAGAGCTTTGTATGAAAGGCTAAGTGTCTATCTTCTATCACATGATTTTTCAAGAAGTCAAATAAATAATATTTTATTTATTAAGAAAATTTCTGAAGAGATCTTAATTGTACAAATATATGTCGATGACATTATTTTTGGTTCTACAAATGAATCACTTTGTAAATTCTTTGAAAATTTTATGCAAAGTGAGTTTGAAATGAGCATGATAAGTGAGCTTAATTATTTTTTTGGTTTGCAAATCAAATAGATCAAAGAAGACACTCACATTTGTCAAACAAAGTACATCTTAGATCTGCTTTCAAAGTATGGTTTTGACAAGTGTAAGTCATTAGGAACACCTATGAGCTCAGAAATAAAGTTAGATAGTGATCCAATTGGCAAGAAAGTAGATCAAAAGATCTATAGAGGTATGATTGAGTCATTACTCTATCTCACTACTAGTAGACCATATATAATGTTATGTGTATGTTTGTGTGCCAGATTTCAGACTGATCCAAAAGAGTCTCATACAAATGTTGTTAAGAGAATTTTTAGATATCTTATTAATATAAATTGGGTTTATGGTATCCCAGATGCTCTGAATTTAATCTGCTTCGATATAGTGATGCTGACTGTGATGGCCCGGGATACTAATGCCCAATAAGGCTCCATATCCAGATCCGCCTCCTGCGAACGGACCGAAGTCTCACAAAGGATAGCTCGTACACGTGTCCAGTAAGAATATAAAAGACAAACCACAACAGTAAGAAACATAAGGAAGTACATGTGCTCATATCTGCATATAACAATTTACAACTGTCCCATTACATTATTACATGTCCAAATTAAAAAGAGTACAATTATCTGGGGCATACCCCGAGGGAGCACAAGCTCACACAACTATACTAACACTACTGCTGGTGGTACAAGTCTGTCACAACGTCTTCACCAGCCAAACCAATGGTAAACCCTGAAAAGAACTGTAAGGGAGTGAGCCTCAACAAGTCACCGACTCAGTAGGGGACCATCCAAAAACCACACACAACACAAGAGAACCTCAACCCCAGCGGATCTCACGGGCAACACCGATAGCCAAAGCATATCATGCTCACAACAACGCATAATTAACAAATACTAAACATAATTACATTAGCATATATAAGTCTTGAAAAAGAGAAAGAACAACAGGAGCAGTACAACACCACTAGTCCACTCCACAACTATAAAGCCTAAGCCTCAAGCCTCACAGGCACACCACCTCAACAACTAGTCGCCTAAGCTGCAAGCCACACAGGCAAACCATTGCCTAGACTACAAGCTTCACTGGCGAACCTCAAACACGTGGGTAACAAGACCGCTAACCAGGAGCTAGTCCTTTATACCCCTAAACCACGATATATTGAATGTCACACTTAAGTAACAGGACTGGCTACCACAATGCCAATCCATTACACATTAAAACCTTATTCGGAAGTTTACCCAAGGAAGAGTAAAACACAACAAGTGGAAGGTCTCACAGCATGACCTCCACAGAGCACAGTTCCACTACACTCCCTGAAAAGGCTGGTACTCAGCGTACCACGAGAAACAGATACCCACAGAGGGTACAAGTACCTACCTCCACGAGGTACCACCACAGAATCACAAACACAACTATGCCACCACCAGGGCACACCACAACTAGTCAAACCACAACTAGTGAGTCTCCGCTCACCAACCACAACTACAACCGTGCCAACACCATGGCACACCTCGATGGGTAAAACCATAACCAACACACGCTATAACCAGTAGTAAAGCACGAGTCGGAAAGCACGACGCCACCACATGGGAACGGACTACTGGTTCATGACGCCAGTATCCAACCCGGACAACACAACACAAGAACTACCTCTCAGTCTCGCAGCCACGGATATAAGGTCCAACTGCGGCTCCACAACCACAAGTCAAAGAACAGTGGAGACCAACCAACACCACAACCTGTAGGTCACACACCCAGCAGGCCCATGCCTGGCACCTTTAGAGACTCTGGCACGAGCTCTCTAGAGTGAGGCACTGGAAACCCAAGACTAGCTGGGGCACAGTACGTCTACTGGTGTCCATAACCCCCCAGCTACGAGCGCACTACAAGTGACCAAACAACAGACTCTCACAAGTCGCTGCCCTCTGCCGTCTTTCCCTCAGCCGGATGACAACTCTCCCCGAGAGCGAGGGTGTCCAGGAAGACGACAAGACCACGACGGTACCACTGTACCAGGACAAGCCCCAAGCACACACACACGTTCCTGGCTCACACAGAACCTGGGGCACCCAACTGAAGAGGTATTTCGAAATAGGCGCCGGACCACCATGTTGAACCACTCTTTATTACCTTCGTATTTTGGTGCTAACAAAATTTATGATGTAACTTAAATTGAATATTTTGTTTCATCTGTGTCGCATCAATCTCATAGCAAAATGCTGAGTCTCACATTGATGCAATATGGCGCACTAAAATGATAAAATCGATGTCTAATCTATATACATCGATTTCAGTTCAAGTGCCAAATTAATAAGCGCTACAACGATTTATTTTTAATTGATTTTATAAAGCACTATAACGATTCGTTTAGTAGTTACAACGATTTCTTAAGTGGCCATAACAATTTTTTAAAAAATCGATCTCAGAACGATTCGCTAAGTGGCCATAACGATTTGTTCAGAAATCGATCTCACAACGACTTCTTAAGTGGCCATAACGATTTGTTAAGAAATCGATCTCACAACGACTTTTTAAGTGGCCATAACGATTTGTTAAGAAATCGATCTCAGAACGATTCGCTAAGTGGCCATAACGATTTGTTAAGAAATCGATCTCACAACGACTTCTTAAGTGGCCATAATGATTTGTTAAGAAATCGATCTCAGAACGATTCTTTTTATAGCCATAATGATTTGGTCACATCGATTTCGTTCTCATAATGATTTGATAAGTTACATAACGATTTGCCTCTCATCGATTTGTTAAGTTTCATAACCGTTTGCTGAGACTTACAACGATTTGCCTATCATAACGATTTATTTACAAATGAGCAACGACTCTTCACATAACGATTTCATAAGTCATGCTCATAACGATTTCTTCATGGATACTGTTCAAACACATATTACCTTTATATTTCAAATATGTTTGGCGCCTAATGAAAAGTCAAATATCTTCTGACAGAAAATGCTGCATGCGTATTTCAGAGTCTTGTCAGAAAAAGATATGAACTATTTTTATCATGTCAACAGAAACACAGTAGCATGCACTGTCATCTTGTAAACACTCTTTTATGCTAACTCTCTCTTTTATGCTTACAGACCTCAAAGACCACCAGAGTTTGATTAAGACAAATGAAGAGAAGATGAGCAACGGCTAGAACTCCAACGGATCTATTCAAAAGTCTCTCATATAAAAGATGAAGCAAGGCTGAAGAAGAATAGAGAGCTTTCCTGAAGATTTTTCAAGAGTGTACATCCGGGAAGAACCTCAACTCCACATACACTCAAAGGAAAAGAGAGAAAGAGCATGAGCCCAAGAAGAAGTGTTCAAGCATCTGAAGCCCTCAAGCTTCAAGCTCCTTCTCCTCTCTTCACTCTCTTTGTGTGCATCTTTGTAATCTGGGGAGAGAGTCTTTTTGCTGAGAGTTCCTTTAGTTGGTTTTCATTTGTTCCAACTCTCAGCTTTGTTCTTTCTTTTCTAAGAAAGACTTCTGTCCAGCTGTAGGACTGTATACAGTGTAGAACCTAGCTAGGGGTTTGTGTCTAGCAGAACCGCACTGGGGTTTGTACCAGAAGGTTGGCTTCTTTACCTGTAAGAGAAGTGGGTTGCCTTCTTGCCCGGGAAAGAGAAGAAGACCAGCTGGGGTGCTGGGTGTTGTATTGTCCTTGAGGGGACTGTACCCTTGGTTAGTAAAATCCCAAGAGGTTGCTTGGGGACTGGATGTAGGACTTCCATGTGGGAAGGGCCGAACCAGGATAAATCCCTTGTGTTATTTGTGTGATTGTTTACTTGCTTCCGCACTGCTACTCTTTATCACACTAAACTAACCAAATTTTGAAGTGATAATTTTCTGTGTTTAAGTTTCTATTTCAGATTTCAGAAACACCTATTCACCCCCCTCTAGGTTAGCTTGCTGCCGTACCAAAAGGGCCAACAAGTGGTATTAGAGCGAGGTTCTCTGATCAATCAAGAAGATCTAACGATCTTAGAGAAGATCCATGGCAACTCAAGGATATGCTGAAGGTCAATCAGTCACCAGACCTCCATTCTTTGATGGAGAGGACTACCAATATTGGAAGATGAGAATGGAATGCTTCATTCGAGGCACAGACTTTGATCTGTGGCAGGTAATCGAGGTAGGTGATTATGTTATTATTCATATTCCAGGCACTACTGCCATTACAGTAGCAGATAAAAGTAAATTATCTTTAAACTTTAAAGCTAAGAACTACTTATGTTGTGCCTTATCCAAAGGAGAATTTAGTAGAGTATCTGCATGTAAATCTGCCAAAGAAATATGGGATAAACTGCAGGTAACCTATGAAGGAACAAATAAAGTAAAACAAACTAGGATAGATATTCTTGTTTCACAGTACGAGAAATTTAAAATGCTTTCAAATGAAGATATTACTACTATGTATAATCGTTTTTCAACCATAGTAGCAGGATTAAACTCCTTAGGTAAAAATCTTTCTGATGAGGAAATTGTTAGAAAAATACTTAGGTCTTTAACTATGTCATGGACACCTAAAGTTACTGCTATTAAAGAGGCCCATGATTTAACCAAGTTATCGATTGATAATTTAATAGGATCTCTCATGGAACATGAAATAAATATGGAACGATTATCTGAAAGCTCATCTAAGATGAAATGCACTAACGCTCTTAAAGCTGTGAAATGCACTGATGCTCTTAAAGCTGTAGCAGCTCCTTCTACCTCTTCTTCTAGCTCTCAAAATGCAGACTCTGAAGACAACAACGTTGATGAAGTATTGTTCAAGCTTCAGAAGATTTTAAAGAAGAAGAAAAGTGGATCAAGAAGGATCCAAAAGAAAGAGAAAAAGGAGAAAGAACCAGTCTGCTATGAATGCAGAAAACCTGGACATCTGAGACCAGATTGTACTAGACTGAAGAAGACTGGTCAACCAGAAAAATCCAAGAAGCAGCACAAAAAATTCAAAAGAAAAGCAATGGCGGCTGCTTGGGAAAATGAAGAAATCACAAGCTCAGAATCATCAAGCTCATCAAGCTCTGAATCAGAGAAAGAGCAGGTAAATCTAGCCCTCATGGTAGGATTAGATGAGGTACACTCTGAACCTTCCTTTGATTCTTGCACAAATTCACGGTCAGAGTCCGAAGACTTAGAAGAAGTCTTTAATGAACTGTATAATAAGCATAAGGTTGTTGTAAAAGAACTGAAAAATCTCAAGAGCAACCTTACCTATTTAGAAAACACTAATTCTGATCTTAAATCAGAAATGGAGAAACTAGAAGAACAATTAAAAGAATGTAAAGATAAAAATTATCTTTTAAATAAAAATGTGAAAAGCAAGAATAATGAGAAATTAGAGTTAGAAGAAAAGTTGAAAACTCTAGCTGATGAGAATCTATACTTAAAAGAATCAATTAGAAAATTAACTATAGGAAAAACATCTCTTGCTTTATGTTTAAAAGGGTCTAAATCCGGAAGAAACAAGCAAGGTCTTGGTTACACACCTCCAGAAAAGGGAAAACAAGGCATAATTCCTGAAAAATATCCATTACCAAAATTTGTAAAAGAAACCAAGATGCCTCAGAAAAAGGTCCCTGTAAAAGAAAAAGTTTACAGAAATCATGTTCTAAAAACTCAACACAAAGAAAATAAGAACAACAAAACAATCTATATTCATTGTTGTTCTCATTACAATAAACTAGGACACACTGTAAACACCTGCACAACAAAGCACTTAGTTTGGATTCCGAAAGGATATTTTTATGCATCTAACCATCAAGGACCCAAAAAGATTTGGGTACCTACATCTGAATAAGTTGATTGCAGGAAAGCCTTAGAGCATCAGAAAGAAAGGATGCTCAAGGCATAAGTAGAGTCTCTCATTCAGGGGGAGCCTTCATTAAGGGGGAGTTATTCAATAAATATCTATGATTGTTGAACCCCTCAATGGTAAGAAATTTTCTCAAATGGAAGAGAATGCATGGTAAGATCCTTCCTTTTTGGTTAGTGACAAAAATGGGGAGAGTTTGTATGGTCTATGAATTTTCTACATTTTCTATACTTCATATATTTTTTCAAAAAATTCACATAAATTTTGTCATCACCAAAAAGGGGGAGATTGTTGAACCACTCTTTATTACCTTCGTATTTTGGTGCTAACAAAATTTATGATGTAACTTAAATTGAATATTTTGTTTCATCTGTGTCGCATCAATCTCATAGCAAAATGCTGAGTCTCACATTGATGCAATATGGCGCACTAAAATGATAAAATCGATGTCTAATCTATATACATCGATTTCAGTTCAAGTGCCAAATTAATAAGCGCTACAACGATATGTTTTTAATTGATTTTATAAAGCGCTATAACGATTCGTTTAGTAGTTACAACGATTTCTTAAGTGGCCATAACAATTTGTTAAGAAATCGATCTCAGAACGATTCGCTAAGTGGTCATAATGATTTGTTAAGAAATCGATCTCACAACGACTTCTTAAGTGGCCATAACGATTTGTTAAGAAATCGATCTCAGAATGATTCGCTAAGTGGCCATAACGATTTGTTAAGAAATCGATCTCACAACGACTTCTTAAGTGGCCATAACGATTTGTTAAGAAATCGATCTCAGAACGATTCTTTTTATAGCCATAATGATTTGGTCACATCGATTTCGTTCTCATAACAATTTGATAAGTTACATAACAATTTGCCTCTCATCGATTTGTTAAGTTTCATAACCGTTTGTTGAGACTTACAACGATTTGCCTTTCATAACGATTTGTTTACAAATGAGCAACGACTCTTCACATAACGATTTCATAAGTCATGCTCATAACGATTTCTTCATGGATATTGTTCAAACACAGATTACCTTTATATTTCAAATATGTTTGGCGCCTAATGAAAAGTCAAATATCTTCTGACAGAAAAAGCTGCATGCGTATTTCAGAGTCTTGTCAGAAAAAGATATGAACTATTTTTATCATGTCAACAGAAACACAGTAGCATGCACTGTCATCTTGTAAACACTCTTTTATGCTAACTCTCTCTTTTATGCTTACAGACCTCGAAGACCACCAGAGTCTGATTAAGACAAATGAAGAGAAGATGAGCAACGGCTAGAACTCCAACGGATCTCTTCAACGGATCTATTCAAAAGTCTCTCATATAAAAGATGAAGCAAGGCTGAAGAAGAATAGAGAGCTTTGCTGAAGATTTTTCAAGAGTGTACATCCGGGAAGAACCTCAACTCCACATACACTCAAAGGAAAAGAGAGAAAGAGCCTGAGCCCAAGAAGAAGTGTTCAAGCATCTGAAGCCCTCAAGCTTCAAGCTCCTTCTCCTCTCTTCACTCTCTCTGTATGCATCTTTGTAATCTGGGGAGAGAGTCTTTTTGCTGAGAGTTCTTTTAGTTGGTTTTTATTTGTTCCAACTCTCAGCTTTGTTCTTTCTTTTCTAAGAAAGACTTCTGTCCAGCTGTAGGACTGTATACAGTGTAGAACCTAGCTAGGGGTTTGTGTCTAGCAGAACCGCACTGAGGTTTGTACTAGGAGGTTGGCTTCTTTACCTGTAAGAGAAGTGGGTTGCCTTCTTGCCCGGGAAAGAGAAGAAGACCAGCTGGGGTGCTGGGTGTTGTATTGTCCTTGAGGGGGACTGTACCCTTGGTTAGTAAAATCCCAAGAGGTTGCTTGGGGACTGGATGTAGGACTTCCATGTGGGAAGGGCCGAACCAGGATAAATCCCTTGTGTTATTTGTGTGATTGTTTACTTGCTTCCGCACTGCTACTCTTTATCACACTAAACTAACCAAACTTTGAAGTGATAATTTTCTGTGTTTAAGTTTCTATTTCAGATTTCAGAAAAACCTATTCACCCCCCCTCTAGGTTAGCTTACTGCCGTACCAAAAGGGCCAACACACCACACTCGGCAATGCACAAACCACGACATATATATATATACTTATATATTCTTTATTACAAACCTCAGTACAAGTATCGGGAATAACTCATCCCCGGTCACCCTGTGACCTACAAGCTATCTCACACTAGTACACACTTATATCACAACAGTACAACACAACCTTACCTGTCATTGGTCACTCCGTGACCTCTATGGCAACACACACTACTTAACACATGTATCATTATAATACTCATTAAAAGACAACAATAGACTAGGGCTAGGTCCACACATGACCTTCACTGCCTAATCACCTCAAACTAACTATACAAATCATATTACAATAATCTTAACGTCGAACCACTAGCCATGCACACTCATGCACGACACTCAAACCCGATGAATACCATATGCACAACGCACTCATAGTGTGCACAATGCGTCAACCATGTAAAAACATGCTCACTTCATGAGCACCATCTTTATCACGTAAATAACACATAAACGACACGCTTTACAAGCGCTACAAGTGTCAATGCTTCATTAGCATTGCCATGTATGATACTTAAAAAATAATCGGATAAAATAAGCACCACAAGCCCACTCGGCTGTGGTCGCGACAGAGGACACTGTCGCCTTCTGATCGTGTCGCCCCAACATGGCACAATAGAAAACCCTGTCGCGACGGGTCGGCCTGTCGCGACAGCAGGGTCTGTCGCCTTCACAGGTGCAACCCTAATCTAGGAACCCTCTCTGGATTTTCCATGCAAACCACCCTAAACACAATTTCAATCCGGTTTTCATACTCATTTCGCCTCCTAAACATGGTATCTATTATTTTTAAAGCGGTAAACAAGCTAACATGCAATCCACATAAACAATCAAGGTAGAACTCCCTAACTTCATGAAGAACACGCAAACCATGCATGGTACGATGTCTCCCCCGCTCCATGCGACGTCCTCGCGTCGAGAGCGCGTCGAAAACCACACCGGAACACCAAATCGCCCCGAAATCCACTGCAACAGCTTCCCCTAGCCGAGCAGAGCTTCCTCTGCTCTGTCTGGCCGAAACCAACTTAAAAACACCCAGCAGTTAAGAACGCGACGTAGTACCATGTCGCGACCTGATCGCGACCTAGGTGACCGTCGCCTTCCCATTCCCGACGTCAGTAAGCCCCACCCCGTGCGCGACATGCAGCGCGCATGCAGACGTCGACCCCAACAATGATAACCAGAACGCGACCACCAAGGCCATCGCGTTTAGAACGTGACCCAAACCCAAGTCGTGTTCACGTCCAGTGAACCAACGGGTACTCTGGGCCTAACCTACCGGCCCACTAAGCCTCGCGCAATGCTAGGAAACCATGACCAAGGCCCAATAACCCCACATTGGTCATGAGCACCATACCAAAACCAGTAAACGCAGATCCAAATGACCACAAAATGACGATCCACGAAGATCCGAAAAACGCGCTACGTTACATTACTATCACCTAAAAAGGAATGTCATCCTCGACATTCAAAACGAACCACAATAAACCCGACTATCACCTAAAAAGAAACAAAGCCATATACAGAATGAGTAGGATACGCTTCATCTGCATTTTCCTTTCCAATCATCTGCCCATTTCTCTACTTGCTCTGCCTTCCCTTTCTTTTTAATTTATTCCACAACCGCTTTATTCCGTAGATTCAATTCACCATTCATTACCTTTCGACTGTAAGCAATTCTACCCTGCAGTTGGTGCTTTATCTCTTTTGACTCAACCTACTTCCACATTTTCCTGGTTGTGTTTGCAACATTTCTTTCTGGGCCGTTTTCCTTGCTCAAATTCTCTCACTTTACACTGCTATCTTTAGATATTCTATCGCACTAGACCCTACTTAAAATTTTCAGATTCCTTGGTGCCATTCCATTATCTGCTTATTACCGCTAGCCATTACTTTGCTTTATTCATATTTACATCCTCAATCGTTTATTTCTTGCAAAATTTGCATTATCATCTTTAAGTTTCTTGTCTCTTCTAATCATTCTACACAAACTGCTTCAACTCATATTCAACTAAAAACCCTTGCTTCTTTGCTCAACTGCACACAAATCTTAAACTTTCTTTTAATTACTTAGACTTTGGATAACCTATGAATATTAAATCCTTCCACGCTTCCGCTGCGCTGCTCTGATCATACTGAACATTTCACCAAATATTTCATGAATTTTGGGTTCCCTCAATCCATTAATAACTTATCTTGCTTTAAATCATACTGTCCAGCTAACTTTACATTTCTCTTATCATATATTAACATCACTTAATTGACTCAACTCATATTCTATCTTCTACTATATCTGTGCCATACTGAATTCTAAATCTTGATATATTTCTATTGATATGCTTTCCCCTTTATATATATTTTCTTCGCTTCCAACAATATTTCCTAACTAATTTAACAAACCTAATTCATATCTTTTCACAGTTTCTATTCTCACTGCTGCACATACCCGAAGATTTACCTTTACCTTTACCCCAAACCTTGCTCATTTATATGATATCAAATTTCAAAATTTCTTTACCACTAAACTGATCATATTGCTCCTCACTTTTCCTGTTCCCTTTTGCTATACTTTAATCTGCTCGTTATTCCTTAATTGAGTGATTATAACTTTACTTCAAATTCTAGAAATAGTCTTATTGCACACTTCCTGAATTATTTAATTATCACTATTCTATAATCTACCACATTTTTTTTCTTCACCTGATCATTAATACTAAACTTTATCTTTACTACCAATGGTATAATACCATTTCTGCAAAATATTTCTCTTATTTATTCTGTTAACTGATTAATCTCAAGTGCTATTTATGCTACAATCTTTCTTACTCTCCACCATAACTATAAACTAAAATTATCTCTTTTAAACACCATGATTTATTCTACTTGATTCCTTTATTCCACATTGCTAATTTACTGCCAAATATAAACGTTTTCACTACTATTACTCATTCAAAAATATCCATTCATAATCCACTTTGCTATTCCTCATTGTTTCTCAATGAATCTAATCTTTTCTATTCTGACTTGCATAGCTTCAACTTACTTTAATTATTTAGCTTTAACTTCAATCTGCCTCTGACATCAATTTTCCTTCTCTGCTCCCACAATCTACAAATAAATGCTGGCACCACTACTCTTATCTTTAACACAGCAACCTTGTACAAATCTCTCTGCAAAATCTTTATCCACTACCTCTTACTAAACAAATATCTCTCTCTTAAGAAATTCTCGGAAAAATCTGACTTCCCACTGCTCTTTTACTCTCTCTTTAACCAACTGGTCACCTCTACACATTTACATGGGTCTCTATATCAGATTTTCTATTATCCTCATTATTCATAACATCACTGCCCTTAAACTCTTTACTACAACTATTTCTAATCACAAATCACACTTAATAACCATCTTAATCACTATTCCTTTTCTTATCAGTATCTCATCTCGAACTAAACTATTTTACTTACTTATTTCAAGCTTGATATGCCACTTAATCATGGTCTTTAATACTTTATCAACGAAAATCTTAAACATAATGACTGCTTCTACTACAATTCTCAACCACAATCACACATTTAACAGCCCTAATGACTTAGCTCTATTCCTCATCATAACACTATTCCCTCTGCTATTCCATCACATCACTACCTTATACCTGTCTCTGCCAACTCTGATCCTTACTAAGACATTCTCACTGATTTTCACAATTGAATTCACTATTCCCTTCAATTTTCTTTATTGAAAACCTTTAATCAACTATACCTTAACCACAACTGGCACCCTAATAACCACTCACACTGCATCACCACCCGTATCATCTCTCTACCATTATCCACAACTATTAATCTGACCAACTATACACACAATTCACATATTAAAACTCACGTGAAAACCGTACTAAGAAGCACAAAAAACCACAGACTTACTACCAGCAGTGGACATTAAATCATGTATTGGGACATTGTAACCGTAATGTCTTTTCATATCCTAACTGGACCATTTCTCTGATACCAACTGTGACGACCCTGGATACTAATGCCCAATAAGGCTCCATATCCAGATCCGCCTCCCGCAAACGGACCAAAGTCTCGCAAGGGATAACTCGTACACGTGTCCAGTAAGAATATAAAAGACAAACCACAACAGTAAGAGACACAAGGAAGTACATGTGCTCATATCTGCATATAACAATTTACAACTGTCCCATCACATTATTACATGTCCAAATTAAAAGAGTACAACTACTTGGGGCATACCCCGAGGGAGCACAAGCTCACACAACTGTACTAACACTACTGCTGGTGGTATAAGTCTGTCACAACGTCTTCGCCAGCCAAACCAACGATAAACCATGAAAAGAATTGTAAGGGAGTGAGCCTCAACGAGTCACTGGCTCAGTAGGGGACCACCCAAAAACCACACACAACACAGGAGAACCTCAACCCCAGCGGGTCTCACTGGCAACACCGATAGCCAAACCATATCATGCTCACAATAATGCATAATTAACAAATACTAAACATAATTACATTAGCTTATATAAGTCTCAGAAAAGAGAAAGAACAACATGACTAGTACAACACCACTAGTCCACTCCACAACTGTAAAGCCTAGGCCTCAAGCCTCATGGGCACACCACCTCAACAACTAGTCGCCTAAGCTGCAAGCCACACATGCAAACCATTGCCTAGGCTACAAGCTTCACTGGCGAACCTCAGACACGTGGGTAACAAGACCGCTAACCAGGAGCTAGTCCTTTATACCCTTAAACTATGATATATCAAATGTCCCACTTAAGTAACAGGACTGGCTGCCACAATGCCAATCCATCACACATTAAAACCTTATTCGGAAGTTTACCCAAGGAAGGGTAAAACACAACAAGTGGAAGGTCTCACAGCATGAACTCCACAGAGCACAGTTCCACGACACCCCCTGAAAAGGCTGGTACTCAGCGTACCACGAGAAACAGATACCCATAGAGGGTACAAGTACCTACCTCCACGAGGTACCACCACAGAACCACAAACACAACTGTGCCACCACCAGGGCACACCACAAATAGTCAAACCACAACTAGTGAGTCTCCGCTCATCAACCACAACTACAACCGTGCCAACACCATGGCACACCTCGACGGGTAAAACCACAACCAACACACACTATAACCAGTAGCAAAGCACGAGTCGAAAAGCACGACGCCACCACACGGGAACGGACTACTAGTTCATGATGTCAGTATCCAACCCGGACAACACAACACAAGAACTACCTCTCAGTCTCGCAGCCATGGACATAAGGTCCAACTGCCGCTCCATAACCACAAGTCAAAGAATAGTGGAGACCAACCAATACCACAACCTATAGGTCAAACACCCCGCAGGCCCATGCCTGGCACCTTTAGAGACTCTGGCCCGAGCTCTCTAGAGTGAGACACTGGAAACACAGGACTAGCCGGGGCCCAGTACATCTACTGGTGTCTGTAACCCCCCAGCTATGAGTGCGCTTCAAGCGACCAAACAAAAGACTCTCACAAGTCACTGCCCTCTGTCGTCTTTCCCTCAGCCGGTTGACAACTCTCCATGAGAGCGAGGGTGTCCAGGAAGACGACAAGACCACGACGGTACCACTGTACTGGGACAAGCCCCGAGCACACACACACGTGCCTGGCTCACACAGAATCTGGGGCACCAAACTGAAGAGGTATTCGGAATAGGCACCGGACCACCACACTCGGCAATGCACAAACCACGACATATATATATATATACTTATATATTATTTATTACAAACCTCGGTACAAGTATCAAGAATAACTCGTCCCCAGTCACCCTGTGACCTACAAGCTATCCCACACTAGTACACACTTATATCACAACAGTACAACACAACCTTGCCTATCATTGGTCACTCTGTGACCTCTATGGAAACACACACTACTGAACACATGTATCATTATAATACTCATTAAAAGACAACAATAGACTAGGGCTAGGTCCACACATGACCTTCACTGCCTAATCACCTCAAACTAACTATACAAATCATATTACAATAATCTTAACGTCGAACCACTAGCCATGCACATTCATGCACGACACTCAAACCCGGTGAATACCACATGCAAAACACACTCATAGTGTGCACAATGTGTCAACCATGTAAAAACATGCTCACTTCATGAGCACCATCTTTATCACGTAAATAACACATAAACGACACGCTTTACAAGCGCTATAAGTGTCAATGCTTCATTAGCATTGCCATGTACGATACTTAAAAAATAATCGGATAAAACAAGCACCACAAGCCCACTCGGTTGTGGTCACGACAGAGGACACTGTCGCCTTCTGATCGCGTCGCCCTCACATGGCGCGATAGAAAACCCTGTCGCGACGGGTCGGCCTGTCGCAACCTGGTCGCGGCAGCAGGGTCTGTCGCCTTCACAGGCGCAACCCTAATCTGGGAACCCTCTCCGAAGTTTCCATGCAAACCACCCTAAACACAGTTTCAATCCGGTTTTCATGTTCGTTTCGCCTCCTAAACATGGTATCTATTGTTTTTAAAGTGGTAAACAAGCTAACATGCAATCCACATAACAAATCAAGGTAGAACTCCCTACCTTCACGAAGAACACGCAAACCACACACAGTACGACGTCTCCCCTGCTCCATGCGATGTCCTCGCGTCGAGAGCGCGTCGAAAACCACATTAGAACGCCAAATCGCCCTGAAATCCACCGCAGTAGCTTCCCCTGGCCGAGCAGAGCTTCCCCTGCTCTGTCCGGCCGAAACCAACTTAAAAACACCCAACGGTTAAGAATGCGACGTAGGACCGTGTTGAGACCTGATCGTCGCCTTCCCATTCTCGACGTCAGCAAGCCCCGCTCCGTGCGTGACACGCGGCGTACATGCAGACGTCGACCCCAACAGCGGTAACCAGAACTCGACCACCAAGGCCGTTGCGTTTAGAACGCGACCCAAACCTGTAACGACCCGAGAACCCGACCCTCGGCCCACGCCGAGGACCCGATTTTCGCGGTCGCCGCCCACAGATCCGTGGACCCAGAAGGGCTATAGTCTACGTCGAACAGGATATGTAACGAAAGTAAACGTCAACTGCTAATCTAGAAGTGTACGTGCGGAAACAGAAAAGAGAGTGAGACCACCGCGTACCACTCTAAGTACAGTCCCAACGCACGCACACTAGTACAAGTAAAAGGCAGGGGAAGAACAAGTCCCTTAAGGGCATACCTCGAGGGTGACGTACTCTGAAAAAGGGGAACCACTGCTAGCTACAGGGACTCCGACTACTGCCCCTTCCCCTCTGCCCGACGCGTGCCCTGTCGCTGCTGCTGAGAAGTCTCACCTGGGAAAAGGAGGGATGAGCTTCACAACAGAAGCTCAGTAGGGACTACCAATCTCCTACTGGCCCTAAATAGGCAGGAGAATATAAATATCAAATGAAAGACACCAGTTTATATCTTCTACCTACAAACGGAAGTGCGGAAGCGAAACTACAACTAGCACGGTACGGAAAGTACACACGGTCGGAAACTCTGTACGACTGCTCATCATGACCACCACACGGCTAGTAAACACAGATGGAGGGAACTCCGCCTGAATAAGGAACACTAGCTACGGAAACACTACCACTAGTCAAGGTCAGGTGCGTCCACCGACGTCTTATCCTCGACCTGGGTCCTGACCCTCACATCTCGTCAGAGCGAGGTAGGACACAAGTAACACAACAGTAACCGCCGTAGTCTGGCCGGACTACAGTCCCACGCCTGGCCTCTCTAAGCGGTCCGGGGCCGCAAGGAGCGAGGCAGTGAGAAAAGGACTAGCTAGACTGCGCCGGGAAGAACTCCGAAAACTGACCTCGGCGTCCCAGTCCAACCACGAGAGCTCTACAAGCGACTCAACGCCACTGTCCTAACCACCGTTTTCCCCTAAGCTCCAGAGTCCACCTGGTGGCTGCCAACTCGAGCCCACTCGTAGCCCAGAGTACTTCCTCAACAGGCTCCCGAGGATAGGGGTCCCAGGCAACGGTAACAACCTCTCACACGGGACAAGCCCTCAAGTGTCGAGCACCGGGCGAAAGACTAGTGTAGACCACACTAGGGAACTAGCACAGGTGCCACGGGTACAGTAAAAGAAGCGAAAATGGCAAAGATCGAAATCTGTCTCACGGCTGAGATCACGATGCATCGGGCCGTTGCGACCTGGTCGCGACGCCCTACCCTATCGCAATCCTGTCGCGATGGCTCGAGCCATCGTTACCGAGTTCGCGACACACAAGGGCGTCGCGATCTCATCGCGACCAGCCAGGCCATCGCGACCAGATCGCGACCTCTACGGTCGTCGCGTTCTCAGACAGAGAGGGGTTCCGGAGCAACCCCTCCGGGAACCACCCCAAAAATGGGGAAACAACCACACAAGGGGGAGGAGATCATGCTCAACATGCTAGAAAGCTAGTAAAGCATCCAAACCACCCTTAAAACCCACGAACAAGGATCTACACTCGAAGAGAAACCTCATTCAACCTCGAGCATGGAGTTCTCACACTCCCAAACCCCAAACCACAGAGAAACCATGCTTTAGAGGGGGAAGGGAGCATGCTTAGGGCGAGAGGATCAAGAGTCCCTACCTCCATGCGAAGAACGAACCCATGAGGGCCTTCTCGTAGGAAAGGATGCCTCTTCCTCGCTCCAAACGGCACGAACACGTCCCCTACACGAGCGGGACGACACCACCTTAGCACGAGTGCCTCAAACGCCGAGATCCGCCAAGAATCCGCAAGGAAAACACGAGAGGGAAAGGAGAGGGAAGAAAGAGAGCTGAGAGGGCGAGAGGGGGAAAAGGGGACGCGGCCTTGGGTTTTAACCCGGCGGCCTCCAGAACGCGACGAAACGACATGTCGCGAAAAGGCTCTCATCGCAATGCCCCTAGGCGTCGCGACCTTATCGCGATGGTTGCCTCTATCGCGACCCCAAAAAGTAGGTCAAACCTCGAAGACTGGGAAAGCGATCGCGACGGGTGCCCACGTCACGTTCACGCGCGTGCGCCTGACACCCGACAAAGCCGTTCTGATAGAAAGGACACTGGTCACGTCTGTCAAAAGGGCCATCGCGACGCCATCGGACGTCGCGACCACAACGCGACGGCCATACCGTCGCGACTAAGACGCGACAGCCCTGGTCGTCGCGACCCGAACCTTGTCGCGACGGCCTCCCTGTCGCGACCACATCGCGACCAGGGAGCATGTCGCGACCCTGAGGATGGGGCCACAGGGCCCAAGGGGGCCGAGTCTTACAAAACCCCAGTCGCGTTCACATCCAGTGAACCAACGGGTACTCTGGGCCTAACCTGTCGGCCCACTAAGCCTCGTGCAGCGCTCGGAAACCACAATCAAGGCCCAATAACCCCACATTGGTCATGAGCACCATACCAAAACCAGTAAACGCAGATCCGAATGACCACAAAACGAAGATCCATGAAGATTAGAAAAATGCGCTACGTTACACTGACTATGCTAGATGTAAAATAGATACCGAATGACCACAAAACGAAGATCCATGAAGATCCGAAAAATGCGCTACGTTACACTGACTATGCTAGATGTAAAATAGATAGAAAAAGTACAAGTGGAACTTGCCAGTTTCTTGCAAGTTGTTTAATCTCTTGGTCTTCCAGAAAGCAAAATTCTGTGGCACTTTCTACAACAGAAGTAGAATACATTACAACTGGAAGTTGTTGTAGTCAACTATTGTGGATCAAACACTAGTTGGAAGACTATGGTCATAAACTAAATGCAATTCCAATGATGTGTGACAACACAAGAGCAATCAACCTGACCAAGAATCCAATCCAGCATTCAAGGACCAAACATATTGAGGTCAGACATCATTTCATCAGGGGTCATGTAAGTAATGGTGATATATTACTCGAATTTATTGTTACAGACCATCAATTAACTGATATCCTTACTAAACCTCCTCTTGGAGAAAGGTTTACTTCAATTAGAAGAGAAATAGGGATGTGCAATCTTGAATAATTTAATGCCCACTGCTATGACTATACTCCTTTATTAATTATCTCTCTTTTTTTTAACTCCTTGATATTCGACTTCTCACAAGTCGGAGTTTAGGTAGTCGTAGTCATAAGTCGAATTTCAAATTTGAATTTATTTTCTTTTGGGGGGGCTGAATAATAAATATTTATTTATTCTCCTTTCTATCACTTTCATCTACTCAATCTCAATCATTGATCTTACAATTTGTGGTCTTCGACAGATTTCACTCTCTTACATATAAGTTTTCCCCTTTTCGTTCCAAATCACCCCATTCGTAACCACTCTGACTCCTCGTCTTTTTTTCTGATTTTCGCACCCATCTTCGACTCCGATAGAACCCTTATGGTTATCATCTCAATTCCGTCATTCTTTCTAAAAAAAGGTAGGATCTTTGACCTTATTCAGATCATTTCATACCTTCCTTCAAACCTTTCAAAGACATTTCTATCGCATTTGTCTAGATGGCCTCTTCTAAGGCTATGAATGCCTCCTTCTTTTCTCTGAAGCAGTTCCAAGGGCTATCCTCCACCAAAGCCTCCATCTATCTTGGTAAAGTGGTAGATTTCTCCCAGTTGATCGGCCAATTGAGTTCAGTAGTCAAGACATTGGAAGCCATGGGTTGGAGATTGTGCGAGGTTAAAGAGCCAACATTTGAAGACGCAGTAAAGGCCTTTTATGTGAATCTATCAGTTATTATAGATGGTTCGTTGGAAGGCTATGTCAAAGAAAAGAAAATCACTATTTCAGAAGCCATCTTAGCAGAAATTTTGGATTGCCCTACCTTCGGCCACAGAATAACTAAAGCAATACCTCTGGCATAATCAGAAGTAGAGGAAGTACTAAAAAAAAGGGGGCTCTAATCAATCAACTCTCTGCTGAGAAGAGACTCCTCCATACCATCATTACAACTATTGTGATGCCAAGAGTAGGAACCCATTCCTCCATCACGGCTAGAGATGGAAACTTGCTCTTCTAGGCCATTTAAAGGCACCTGGTCAATTTGACCTCCGTTATCATGGAAAGAATGTCAGGGTCAAGACTCTTACATGAATCTCTTCCTTATGGACTGACAATATTATTCAGAAGGAACATTGTGGACTTGGATGAGGAAATATCAACCCCAGTCAAAGAGAATATTGGGCTATCCACTCTTTGCAGAAGTCACTACTCTTTAGAGGATAAAGCCCAATATTTGTGGATTAAAGATTTTGTACCAGACTACACACATGAAGCTTTTTCTGATTTGGTGCAGGATACATCATCATTTACCTCTCCTATTCAGCCAGTGGAAGATAGAAGAGAAGAAGTTGGTCCTGATGAAGAAGTACAAGCATGACCAACTAATGAACCAGATATCCCTGAAGAAACAGTTGCTCAAGTTATCAGGGATCTTAAAGGAAAGTCAATTGTTCATGAAGAAGGTCCTCCAAGTTCTACTGCTCATGAACCTTTAATGGAGGAAGATTACCATCATGTCTCTCCACCACCTATAGAGACCCAACCAAGGTCTCAGGGGGAGACAAGTAGGACCGTGGATGATCTGTTTGAACTAGTCCTCAAGCAACAATAAATGCTCAAGTGTACTGCAGATGCAAATTCATCAAGTGGATGTCAAGTTTGACTTTACATGTGCTGAGCTTGAATAGCTGAAAGACTATTTTTTCAGTTTGTATGTAGTAAGGGCAAGAGCAGTGCCCCTCAGGCATCCGTAACAGAAGAAAGAGTTATACCAGAACAGCCACAGGCCGCAGCAAAAGAACAGCCAACAGAGGCAAAGGCAGCTACCACAGACCAGCAACAGTCAGATTTAGCTCCCTCTCCCTTAGGGTCTTAGCCTCAAGTATTCACTATGAGAGCTAAGAGGAAATTGGTCAAGTCAAGTTCCATTCTCTTTCCCTCCTCCCAATCAACACTATCTTCTGATGTTGATCCTTCATCTACTCCCTTGTCTACCTCACAACTAGCCACCTCTTATCCTTCCTTTCCTAAAAAATATACCAGTAGTCAAGAACCCTCAGAACTCCCAGAACTCACAAGTTACCACCCTCCTTTCTTTCATCTCTTCCCCGCTCATCTACTCCTACATCTGATCTTAACACTCAACCATTAGCTAAACTAACGCCTAGTGAAGAGCTTCCCTCCTAGGTTGGGTAGAAGATAAAAGGAAAAGTCAACAGAGCAGACTTTCCTCCATTTTTTCATGCTTTTATCAATCATTCTAGGAAAAACTTTACTTTATTTAAAGAATTTCTGAAGATCAAGGTCTTTCTAGAAGTCCATGGGATGCCTCATTATAAATTAGAAGATTGGCTATCCCTTTTAATTAGAACTAAGGAATTCCCTCTAGATGAATTGAATGCCATTATTCATTCCAGTCACAGTTTAAGTGCTAAGGAATTTCTGAGAGTATACACTGATAAGGTAGTAAAGTATGGAGAAGCCAAAGTAGGAGGCACTAGTCCTAATAATGTTTATACTCATTTGAATTTAAGACTCTTTGATTTGTTTGGCGTTCTCATAAAGCAACATCAAGAAAGTTTCAGTAGAATGAAGAAAGATTTAAGCTTAACCTAGTAGATGTAAGCCTAGGTCAGTGGGCCATGTTGTTAAAAGGGCAGAGAAAAATCACACCCTCTATGACCATTGGATTGCCCTCAAATTTGTACCCCAACCTGATAGGTGCAGTTTCCTCCAAAAAGGAGTTTGCCCAAGTTGCTTTCAATAGGCACATCAAGCTAGTTGTTAAATTTCAGATCAAGTACTCCAAAAAGTCCTATCCTTCTATAGGTTTGCTCTCCTTCACACTGAAAAGACCAAATAATACCTTCAAGAATTTCAGCATTGCTTTGTAGAGTCTAAAAGGCTGACAAAAAAATAGTGGGCACAATGTTTTCCAAAAGAGGCTAAGGAATGTAGAAAGAGAAAATTTCATCCCTCTTCTTTAATGGCTAAGGATTTTGATGCACTTAGAAAATCTCTTACCCTCAAATGGGAAGGTAGATATGTTCTTTATTACAAGACCAAGGCAGTAGCTCACTCACAAGGACTTCAGTGGAATATTTTAGTGAAAGAATTTCTGCACAAAGCTGCAAATAAGAAGTTTATTCCTTTGAGGTATAGTCTGAACAATGAAGCCTATCATCAGAGACTGAATTGGTATCATCGCCACCACCTCAAGTCCTACAGGAAAATCCCTTCCATTGGGCCTTCTTATAATATTGATTTCTCTCTCTTTGAACATATATTTCCTGATAATGAGAAGAAGTTGTGGGAGCTTCTACAACCCTTATTTGATCAACTCCCACCTTCTCTCTATCTCCATAAGTCTTCTTGAACCAGATCCTTATCTTTGTACAAATGTTATATCATTCAATAGACAACCATCTGTTTGTGTTAACATCTGTGCATCTCTTCCTCTTTCCTCTATACACTATTTTTTATGTTAATGACACAAAGGGGGAGAAATACATAGGGGGAGAAATTTGAATTTGTTTGCATAAAAGATGGCTCTATGCTGATTCTTTATAATGGCTCTGGGATAATTCTTTATAATGACTCTGTGCTAACTCTTTATATATGTATAATTTTGTTAGTAACAAAAGGGGGAGAATTGTAAAAATTAATAGCATGTGTATTGTTTTGATTATGACAAAATCATTTCAATTTTACTAAAACCTTTTCAAGTAACAAACAAATTCATTTTGATTTGTATTTGATGTGTTAAGTCAAATACATGCATGCATTATACTATATAACCATTTATAGTCAAAGGTGTCAACACATGATTATTTTCTACTAACACTTATATATCTCCAGTAACATTTTCTTAAGTCCACCACTAGGACATATATGAAGTCTTACTCTGACTTCTGGAAATTCAAAGTGACATATCGATTGATGAACAAAGGTCATCTGTCGAAGTCTTACTCCAACTCTTGGAAAGTCGGAGTGACATATCGATTAATGAACAAAGGTTAGCAATCTATGTCTCACTTCGACTTTTGTGAAGTCGAAGTTTCTGTATCGATTCTTGTTATGTTTAAAACATTGATTGCTTTTCATTCACATCGATTGTTGTTATGTTTAAAACATCGATTGCCTTAAGAACATCGATTCATTCACATCGATTGTTATTATGCATATCGATTGTCTTTATGTTCCATATCGATTGCTTTCATTTATATCGATTGTCTTTAAGCAAACTTCGATTGCTTCTATATTTCTACCGATTGGTGTTATAAACATAGTTTTTCATATTGATTGATGACATATCGATTGATGTTATTCTACATATCGATTGTTGCTATTCTACATATCAATTGATGATGCTTTGCACAACGATTAGTGTAGTATTATTCCAATTGACTTTATCATCCTTTGTGAAATCGATCGATGAACAAATCATAATATTATATATATATATATATATATTTGAAACTTATTATCTTATCTCATTGTACTTTCACTTCGATTCTTGCAAAAGTTTCTCTAATCCAAGAACATTGTGTATTATATTTTTAGTCTATCTATTACAAATCTTGTACTTTATTGTTCTATATATTTTTTATTTAATATTTTTTTATTAAGAACATATCTAAAGTACTGAAGTTTAGAATGTTTCCAAGCAGCTATCTATTTTGCAAGATATCTACTAGTGTCCTTTCAATTAACAAGTTTCTAGTTTTTAAGGAAAAACTATTTGCATGTATACTGTACGCCAAGCAAGTGACCATACCTCCTTGACTGCTCACCTACCCCAGTACTCTTTAAGCACAGACATTTCTCTTTAGAACGAATAGATATTCTTTCAAAAGACTTGTCTTTTCCTTTCACTTAATATTTTATTTTCTAAAAGTCTAACCATGAGGAAGAGAAAGGTCTTCGCTTTGGTATGGTATTTGCAGACATTTATTATGGCTCTCTACAGAACCATGTAGCTATCCAGATAGCTAGGAAGCCGTTAAGATGTTCAAAATTTGAAGATGAACCTCGCAAGCTGCCTCCCAACTCACAACATTCAAATTCTTTTGAAACGGCTATATTCCAACGGGAAAAAAAGACCTTAAAGGCTATATTAGGAGCTAAAGTTTGAACAAACAATAGAGATACAAATTCACAGACTTGGATATTCAGAAATTTAGATAGAGAGATTTAGATACTCATACCCGATATAGAGAATAGATCTACATACACTCAAGAGGGACAAGAAGCAACGAAGCTCAAAAGAGAAGAGTGCTCACAGGAAATCTAAAGGAGAGCAATTTATGTAAGCAAGCCGACTCTAAGCTCTCCTACTCTTCTGCTTTCAAAAGCTTGTCTGTGGGTGGTTTAGGTAGTTTGAGTTCTTCTTCTCAGTCCACCCTTTAGTCAGAAAGAGTTCATAACTATCAAACATATTTGTACATCTCTTTCTGATCTTCTGTGTTTGCTCATTCTCTGAGCAAGCACCCTGTCTACCCTTCATTTAGAGTAGAAACCAGCAGGCGGTTTGTTCTCTGTAGTTCTCCTTTTGTAAAAGGGAAGACCTACTGTGGTAGGTGGTTGTTTGTTCCTTTGGTAAAGGGAAGACTTACTAAGGAGCAAGTGGTTGTAATACCTCTCATTGTAGAGAAGGTCAAGGGTTCTTGGTAGTTAGTGGAAAATCCCACGTTGTGCTTGGGGACTGGATGTAGGACCCCTAATTGAAAGGAGGTCCGAACCAGGATAAATTCCTTGTGCATTGTTTGTGATTATTTTCGCCTAGTTACACTTGTTTCACACACACCACACAAGGTACTAACAGTTCTGTCAAGTGTTCTTTTAGATTAGGATAACTATTAAAATTGCAAGAAGTCCTATTCATCCCTCTCTAAGACATCTAAAGTACCATCTTGATCCAACACAAGTTGTATGTCAATTTCTGACAGCTTCAATGATAGTCCTAAAAATAATGTTTTATGAATATGCAAGTTAAGCACGTCATTGAGGCAGCATAGAACATTTCACAATACATTTATAATCATACTCTTATGCTGCGATAAATGCGAGATTTCTATGTCGGTGAGATATTGAGGCCTGCCATTACACATTTTGTGATAAATTACATTGCCTTAGATAGTCTGTTGAAGCATAGAGATGGATTGAAGCAAATGTTTAGAAGTGAATCCTCCCATTTTGCGACTTCACGCGATGGCCAAGAGGTGGAGGGCTTCGTCAACAACACAAATTTTTGGTCGAAGGTCAGCAAGATTGTGCAAATGATTGAGCCTCTTCATGAGGTTCTGAGACTTGTGGATGGTGATAGAACACCAACAATGAGGTTGTTGTGCGCCTCCCTCATCCCCTTCCAGTTCGCTGTGGTGGCCAAGACTGCCTTTGGCCGACCGGCTGTTCCAGAGATCCGTTCCATCTTGGCAGTGAGATGCAGTCTTAAAGCGCCCTTCATGATTAGTGCTCTTGATAATTATCATATCCTCTTCAGGTTCTCTTGCAATGATGATTTTTTAAGAGTTTTACTACGTGAATCTCTGTACGTCAAAGGTAAACTCTTTCGGTTCTTTAAATGGTCCCCTACTTTCAAATTATCTGAAGACCCATCCATACTTCCTGTCTGGGTTGATCTCCCGGGGCTTCCGGTTCATCTGTACCAAAAGAACTTATTAACTTCGATTGCTACAAATATTGGTCCTGTTCTCCAAATCGCGCACGCCACGGATCTTCTATTGAATACCAAAGCGGCTAGGGTTTGTGTGGAGATGGATCTTCTCCAGGCTAGGCCAGAGAGGGTCTGGATCGGGATGGGGGAGTTTGGAGGTTTCTGGCAAGAAGTCGTCTACATTAATATTCCAGATTATTGTTCTACTTGTCATCGCCTAGGTCACGTTCAGAACCGATGCCGTACAACTGGAAACGTCATGCTCAATATCCAACCTAGGGTTGTTGCACCAGCCGCCACCAAAATTTGGAAACCTGTCACCACTGTCGTGCATGGGTCATCACCGGTTGATCAGGCTAGTCCTGATCAGGTTCTTCATGAAAAGGACGTGGAGGCGGGGCCCTCGATTCCTCCCATGCAAGCCGGAGAGCCCATGCAGGCGGAATCCCGCGATCCGCTTCCTCCAGGAGATCCTCTCCAATACTCGGATGTTAGAGACACCCTGCTTTCATCACCTGCTCCAGGTATGCATGTTATTCCTGCTTTGCTTCAGGAGGTTTCGTCCTCGCCAGATCCCGTTGGTTCCAAAGATGCAGGTATCATCACAGATGGTCAGATGATGGATACAGGCAGCCCATACATAATAATGGAAAATTAGGATTATCATCCTCCTCAGGTACAAGCTTCAGATGAAGGGATAGATCTGATTACATTAGTAGATGCAGAAAATAATTTTATGCCCTTGAACACTATTATCAAACATGGGAAACATCGTCGTGAGCGGGTGGTCACTAGAGCAAGGTCTAGATCGGAGGACAGAGGGAAGGCTCCTGATATTTAATGATTCCAATATTATTCTGGAATATTAGGGGGATCGGGAATATTGCATCAAAACGTGGGCTAAAAAAATTGGTCATTCAACATCATCCTTCGCTGGTGGCTATTATGGAACCGAAGCAGCCTCTGGAGAAGGCGTCCAAAATTTCGGTTTCTCTTAAGCTGGATAATTTTGTGGGTAACATGCAGTCTGATTCCAAAATATGGGTGTTCTGGGATTCTTCTATTCCCCTTGATATCATTGATAGTTCTGCTCAGCATATCACTATGGGTCTTCGCTCGGCTTCTGGTTACTCTTCATTTATTACTTGCATTTATGCTTCTTGTCATTTGGATCAGCGCCGTAATCTATTTGATCATCTGTTACAATTTAGTCTCATGGTGGAGGTTCCGTGGCTAATTGGTGGAGATTTTAATTGCATTGCTCACCCTTCGGAAAAGTTGGGAGGTAATTTTGGCAACTTGTCTAGCATGATAGATTTCAATGCATTCATGGCTGCTTCTGGTTTGTTTGATGCTGGTTATATGGGAACATCGTTCACATGGAATAATAATCGTGTTGGAGCTGCTAATATTCGTGCTAGGCTGGATCGTATCTTTATTAATGATAAATTCCAAGATCTTTGGCCCAATTTTTCGGTGAAGCATTTAAGTAGGGGGTCTTCAGATCATTGCCCCTTGCTTCTCTCCTCGGATAGTGAGTCTCATGGCCCAAGCCGCTTTATCTTTCAAAGTATGTGGACTACACATGAATCTTTCTTGCAGGGCGTCTCTTCTGTTTGGACTTCATCTAGAGTATTTGATGTTAATCCCCTCATTCGCCTCCACCTTAAGCTTAAGGAGGTTAAATCTTTTCTCAAAAGTTGGAATAAGGATGTCTTTGGGAATGTGCAACAGATGGTTATTCTTGCATCAGATGAGGTGGCCCGACTTCAATTCGAATTTGATCTATCTCCATCTGCAGATAATCGTTCCAATTTATATGCTGCTAATGCCAGGCTGAATTCGGCTATGAATAGGGAAGAGATGTTCTGGAAACAAAAAGCGAGGGTGGATTGGCTTGCCAACAGGGATCGTAACACTTCCTTTTACCATGCCACTGTCAAATGCCACAGGAGAAAAAACTTTATTCACAGGCTTCAAATCCCTCCTTCGCATGATTGGTGCACGGACCAGAATCACCTTAAGGAGGAAGCTGCTATGTTTTTTCATAATCTTCTATCTTCTGAGCCCCATGAGGTTGATGTGGGTTTGCTGTCTTTAATCCCTTCTATTATTTCCTCTGATCAGAATAATACTCTTTGCTTGTCGCCTAAATCGGAGGAAATTCGGAATACTGTTCTGGCCATGAATGGTAATAGCGCTCCTGGTCCTGATGGATTTTCTGGGGCATTTTATACTCACTGTTGGGAGATTATTAAAGAAGATGTCATTGCTTCCGTTCAAGGTTTCTTTGCTGGTTTCTGTCCTCCCAGGGGTTTATTTTCTTCTATTATTACTCTTATTCCTAAAGTGGATATGCCCCGCTCTTTCAGTGATTTTCGCCCCATCACCTTGTTAAATTTTGCTTTCAAAGTTATATCCCGGATTCTATGTGCTCGGCTAACCCCTTTGCTCCCTTTGATCATTTTGGAAAATCAGAGTGCATTTATCCAGGGAAGAGCTATTTTTGATAATGTGTCTTTGGCCCGGCATATTTTGAGGGATATCAACCGTAAGGTTCGAGGTCATAACATTATGTTCAAACTTGATATGGCTAAAGCCTATGATCGTATGGAATGGGACTTTCTCTTGCTTGTTATGAAGAAGTTTGGCTTTTCCAATAGGTTCACCTCGCTGGTTGGTATGCTTCTTTCTAATTGCTGGTCTTCTGTCAGCTTTAATGGCAATATCTCTGGTTATTTCAAGTCTACCAGGGGCATCCGTCAAGGTGATCCATTGGCACCAATACTGTTTATCATTGCCTCTGAGGTGCTGAGCCGAGGCCTCTCTCACTTGTTTAGCAACGGCCTTATCAATTATTTCAGTGGACCCAGAGGTGTTCCTCATGTGTCCCATCTTCTGTATGCGGATGATACTCTGATCTTTATGAATGCAGGGATTCAAGGGGTTAGACATTTGCTGCGTTTCCTGCAAACCTATGAATTTAGTTCGGGTCAAAGAGTTAATGTGAGCAAGAGCTCCTTCTATCTTCCTCATAAGGCGCCTTTGGCTTTAGCTTCCCGCATTACTGCTGTAACTGGGTATACTATTCAACACGGTACTATGAAATACCTGGGCATCCCTTTGAAGGCGGGCAGATTGAAGGTTGAAGACTACAAGTTCTTGGTGGAATGTGTTACTAGAAAACTCTCTGGGTGGCATGCAAAAATTTTGTCCCAGGCAGGACGGGCTGTGCTTATTCGTTCTGTGCTCTTGAGCATCCCGGTCTATTTGGCAAGTTCCATGACTATCCCTCAATCTATTATTCTTCAAGTGGAACGCATTTGTGCGAATTTCTTCTGGCAAGGAGGTGATGGTCAGCATAGACGTCATTGGGTGGCCTGGTCTACGTTACAAAAGCCGATTACTGAGGGTGGTCTGAATTTTCGAAATCTTAATACTCTACAAGTGGCAATGGCGGCTAAGAATCTTTGGAACATCCTTCATGGTCACTCTCTCTGGTCGTCTTATGCTAAATCTAGATTCCTCTCCCTTTCTCACCTTCAGGAGGTCCATTCTCCTTTTCCTTTTGGAATCTCTAAGAAAGTTTTTTTCAAGGCTAAAGAATTGCTCTTGGCTCATACAAGGTGGATTGGTGGGGACGGCAATACTGTGAAATTTTACCTTGATACATGGATAGGCGAATCTAGTCTCTTACATCTCCTTCAGAACTCGAGTGCAATTACTAGTCCTCATGCTTCGGTTAGAGATATATTATTTGATGTTGATAACCCTGTTTGGTCTTCTCTCAGCTTATCTCCTCAGCAAGGGCAATCGCTTCTTACGGACCAGCCTGATAAATTTATTTGGGATCCCAATCCCCATGGTGATTTTTCTGTGAAATCAGCTTATCTCCTAGCTTCAGCCTCTGGCGTGGGCCGTAGTGCATGGACGAAGCTGTGGTCTCACTTTATCCCTCCTCGTGTTGCCATGTTCGGTTGGAAACTGATCCATAGAGCGGTAGCAGTGGATTCGCGGATTGTGGAGTGTGGCATTCCCATCGCTTCCAAGTGTGTGTGCTGTACCTCTCATGAGCAGGAAAACCTAGATCATCTATTTGTCTCCAGTATGATTGCCAAAGATCTTTGGTCCTGGGTGGCTCCTCTCCTTTGCAATAATATGTCCTGGAGTGATCATGTTTCCATCAGATTTTGGAGTATTGTTGTGGGTACTTCTATGAGCTCTCCTTTACAGGTTGTAGGATTATTGATGTCTATTACCATGCTATGGGAAATCTGGAAATTTAGATGTACGGCTCGTATGGAGGGTGTCTTTTCTCAGATTGAGTCCATTAAAAAGAAAATCCTTACGACCGTGCGGTCTTCTATAGCTTCCACTAAATTCTATGGTTCTATTTCTCATAGCCATGCAGCCATACTCCAGATATTCAATATTACTCTTGCTGTCAGCATCAAGCTTCCTTCCCTGGTCAGTTGGATCCCTCCTTTGAATGGCTACTGTTTGAATGTTGATGGAGCTTCCAAAGGTAACCCAGGACCGAGTGGTGGTGGGGGTTGTATCAGAGATAAACATGGAATTTTTCTATGTGGTTTCTCTTTTTACTATGGCATGGGTAGTAGTGCTGTTGCTGAAGTCCGAGCTATATATGATGGGCTTCGATTAGCAAAGCATCGGAACTTGAACATCTCCATTTTGTACTCGGATTCTCATACAACTCTGCAAGCGATTTCAGCGGGTCGTTTTCCCCACTGGGCTGTCTTCCCTTGGTGGCGCGGACTGCTCCGTCTGGTTGATCTGATGAAGCCGCGGTTAGTGCATACTTATCGGGAAGGAAATCAAGCAGCGGACTCTTTAGCTAATCATGCATGCCATACTGCTTCCAGCTCGGTTTTTTATGACTTACCTTCTCTTCCACAGTCATCTCGAGGAGCTATACTGATTGATAAGGCGGGTTTACCCAGCTTCCGTCAGGTTTAATTGGATTTAGTGTGATCTTGTATGAGTTTGGTTTGGATGGGTTGGTACTCGGATTCTTCCTTCCTTGTATGGGTTCTCTGACAGGGGTATGCCCCAAAGGTTATGTATCAACTATTATCTCATTTATAAAATTTCAGGTTCCAGGAATTCGCACCAGGGGAGTGATCTCACTACTCCCCGCTGGGGAGTAGTGCACTTAGCTGGTTCGCTGATCCTGTGACCTTTTATTTAAAAAAAAAAAAAAGGTTGTTGTATGTGAAATTGGAGGCTGCCAAGAAGCGTATACTTGCAGCATCATTCAAATATGCCTATATGTTCATTGACATCGTCGAAGATAGGTGGGATCGCCAGATGCGTAGAGACTTACATATGGCAGGTATATAAATATCAACATATGTCTATAATATTCTACAATTATCATGTACTGATATTTATCATATTAATTTGTAGCATATTATCTCCATCCTGGATTCCAACAAGAGGATGAGCTTACATACCGAGACGATTTGTTGGGTGTAGTAACATCAGTGGTGGGTAGGATGTCACAAACTCATGAGAAAGCTGCAGTCGCCCTGAATGAGGTACAAAATTTACCCGTACTCTATGAATGTAAGAATCTTTCATGTGAAATATGCAAGTCATAGTTTTACATTGCCTTCTTCACTATAGTTAAAATATTTAAGAGCATCAATTATAGTGCAATTCCCTCTATTGTGACTGATGCACTTAACGCCATAAGTAAAGGAAAGGTCCTTGCCTTTTGGGCCGGTTGAATTGGTTCCTTTCGTAACCGTTCAGGGATTGCATCCTGACAAAAGGTTGACCTAGGTACATACAATTTGACTTATGAAAGGCCAAGAATCTATGAGGATGAATATGTTGTAACTAATAATACTCTTTCCTTGTGATAGGAGAGTGGTGGCTAGTTATGAAAGAAGTTCACCGACAATTAGAGAGATTGCAATTAGAGTTTTATCACAGACTTCATCTTTTGGTGGTTGTGAGAGGAATTGGAGTATGTTTACTCTAATTCATACAAAGGTGAGAAACCTATTAAGCCACAGAAGATTAGACAGCTTGGTGTACATGCACTATATTATGAGGCTTAGGTTGAAGCATATGCAGATGGATGCCAAAAAGGGGGAGGGAGACTATGATCCGATAGACATGTCTTACCTCAGGGATGATGAAGACCCGATGATGTCATGGGTTTCTAGGTCTACTACAGAACGGGGAGAGATAGAGTTGATGATCAGTCAATCTCCATATAATTAATTATTAATTATATATGTATTTTTTGGTGATTAACAAAACCTTGAAAAGCATTCTCTATCACTTTTTGTGAACTTTATCCACATAAAATAAATCTAGAAAAATCTGTAAGTTATCCTCACACACTACTATCTGAAATACATTGCATATGTTTTTGTCTAAGTACACATCGACTTCCTTCATAGAAACAACGATTTGATTGAAAACAACGATTTCCTTTCACTTAAACAACGATTTGATCAAAACAACAATTTCCTTTCACTAAAAGAACGATTTGATCACAACAACAATTCTATTTCACTTAAAGAAAGATTTGATCACAACAACAATTTGCTTTCACTTAAAGAACGATTTGATCGCAACAACGATTTGCTTTCACTTAAAGAACGATTTGATCGCAACAACGATCTTCCTACTTAAACAACAATTAGCTTTTACTTAAACAACGATATGATCACAACAACGATTTCTTCATTAAAACAACAATTTCATGATCAATTTCACTTAAACAACGATTTCCTTATCGATTTCATTGAAACAACGATTTCATGATCGATTTCACTTAAACAACGATTTCCTTATCGATTTCATTGAAACAAGGATTTCAAGATCGATTTCACTCAAACAACAGTTTTATCTATAAAACAACGATTTCATTATCAATTTTACTCAAACAACGATTCCCTCACTAAAACAACAATTTCGTCTGTACATCAATTTCATTCATATAACGATTATGTACAGAATAACGATTTCACTATTTATACATGGATTATGATCACATTAACTTTATTTCAACATAGATTTTATTCATATATGGATCACGTTGATAACAATGATTTCATGTGTGTATCATTTCTTTTCACAACGATTGTGGGTTAAATATATTGAAAAACACTATCATTATCTTCTCAGATAATTTTTAGAAGATTTATCCTTCATGATATTTAAATGTATAAGTTCAAATCTCTGTAGATTTCAAAAACCTTCCTGCGCACCAAACTATATCCTATGGTCTTGAGTATTTATTGTAATGGTACAACACATCCTTGTTTACCTCACCTGTGTCACGTAAAATCTTGCCTTATAAGATGACAAAATATCATTTCCGTTTTGGTATATCCTTTGCAGCACGACTACTAATATTGACTGAAAGTTTAGACAAAGAGAAGTTGTTTATGTGTCAGTATTTATTGTGTGCAAGACTTTTGTAGAAACGTACGTCAAAGATGGAGCAGTCAACCTAATAAAAGGATAGAAGATTCAGACAATCTTTCCTTGAAGATGTATGTGTCAATCCAAGCATTAATGGCTGCAGGCTCACCTGCTCCTTGCTTCAGACCAGCCTCTCTAACTGTAACGACCCGAGAACCCAACCCTCGGCCCACGCCGAGGACCCGATTTTCGCGATCGCCGCCCACAGATCCGGGGGACCCGGAAGGGCTATAACACGCGTCTAACAGGATATGTAACAGAAGTAAACGTCAACTGCTAAGCTAGAAGCGTACAAGCGGAAACAGGAAAGTAAAGCGAGACCGCTGCGTACCGCTCTAAGTACAGTCCCAACGCACGCACACTAGTACAAGTAAGGAAAGGGGAGAGACAAGTCCCTTAGGGGCATACCCCGAGGGTGACGTACACTGAGAGGGGGAACCACTGCTAGCTACGGGGACCTCGACTACTGCCCCGTCTCCTCTGCCCGACGCGCGCCCTGCCGCTGCTGAGAAGACTCACACGCCACTGTCCTAACCACCGTTTTCCCCTCAGCTCCAGAGTCCGCTTAAACGGCTGCCAACTCGAGCACACTCGTAGCCCGGAGTGCTCCCTCAACAGGCTCCCGGGGACGGGGGTCCCAGGTAACGGTAACAACCTCTAGTACGGGACATGCCCTCAAGTGCCACGCACCGGGTGAACGACTAGCGTGAGACCGTACTAGGGGACTAGCACAAGTGTCACGGGAACAGTAAAAGGAGAGCGGAAACGGAAAAGACCAAACCTGTCTCTCGGTCAGTGACGCGACAGGGCGGGCCGCCGCGACCATGTCACGGCGCTCTCGTTCGTCGTGACCCTAACGCGACGCTCAGGAGCGTCACGACCATGTCGCGACCGGACGCGCCGTCGCGACATGATCGCGGCCTCCGTGGCTGCCGCGTTACCCGCTGAGCAGGGTCCCGGAACAGTCCCTCCAGGAACCCTCCTCAAAACACCAAATACATTCACAAGGGGAAAGGGGATCGTGCACAACGCATTTTAAAAAGCTAAAATCCACCAAACCACCCACGATCCCTCAAAAGCATCGATCTACACTCGAAGGAAACCTCACTCAACTCAAGCATGGAGTTCTCACTCCCCCAAGCCCCAAACCACGAGGAAACCACGGTCAAGAGGGGGAAGGGATCATGCTTAGGGCGAGAGGATCAAGAGTCCCTACCTCCACACGAAGAACGAACACGTTAAGGCCTTCTCGTAGGAAAGAACTCCTCCTCCTCCTCGCACCGAACAACCCGAGCACGTGCCCTGCACGAACGGCACGTCCACGCCTCAGCACGAGCACCACGAGCGAAAGGGAACAACGAAAAATGAGAGGGAACTCGAGAGAGGGGAGAAAGAGTGAAAAGGGCGAGAGAGGGGAAATGGGGCGCGCCCTCGGTTTTGAACCAATGGCCACCAGAACGCGATGCAGCGGCCCGCCGCGACACTGACCCTGTCGCGACGCTCACAAGCGCCGCGACCATGTCACGGCCGCCCGCCAAGGCGCGACACCAAAAGCACGGTCAAACCTCGAAGACCGGAAAGGCAGTCGCGACGGCCTGACAGGTCGCGTCAACACCGACGACCCTGCCACCCGACACGACCGTTCTGACAGATAGGACAGTGGTCAAATCGTGTCAGAACAGAGTCGCGACAGCCAGGGGCGACGCGACAAGGACGCGACGCTCACCCCCGCCGCGACACGAACCGCCAATACTGTCGCGGCAGTCCGCTCTGCCACGACCGTGTCGCGGCCAGAACGCCCGCCGCGACCCTGAGGACGGGGCCAGAAGGCCCAAGGGGGCCGGGGTGTTACACTAACGGCATGAAGCTGTGAGACAACAGATATTTCAACGGATACTACAACGGTCAAAATTATTTCAAAGAGGATAAATAGAAGACTGGTGACTCCATGCAAAGTAGCTAGACAGTTAGAACTCTTGAACCTTTGAGAAGCTTGAAACTCCAGTCACCTGAAGAACAACAAGAGCTAGCTCGTCCAATCCAACTTTTCAGTAGCTCTTAGCTCTCTGTGAGAATAGTGCATTGCCTTTTGAGAGCTTACGTAGATCTGAGAGAGAGTCCACTTTGTAATCATCTTGTGCCTCTCAGACTTTGCCTCAGATCAAGCAAGTGATTATAAGCTTGGTCTTGGGGCCTTCCTCATACAACTCACTCTTTGTGGTTGATCCTCTTCTGGTGTGAAGAGAAGACCTGTTGGTACAAGTGGTGTTGCTCCTCTTATGGTTGAGAAGAGAAGGCCAGCTACGGCTGGATGTATAAGTGTCCTTAAGGGGGACTGTACCCTTGTTTAGTGGAATCCTAAGTGGTTGCTTGGGGAGTGGATGTAGGACTCCTTGGGATAGGAGATCCGAACTAGGATAAAATTTCATGTTGTCTGTGTGATTGTTCTCTTTATGTTGATTAACACTAACTCTAACTATCGATCTTAGTGTTGTCTGTCTAGTGTTTTATTTACAGGAATTATTACACGAAAGAATTTTAAGCAATCCATTCACCCCCCCTCTGGGCTTGCTATCTAGGCAACAAGTGGTATCAGAGCCAAGTCTCTTTGAGAAGAAGATCTCACGATCTTAAGAGCAAAGATAAATGGCAGCTCAAGGATATGCAGAAGGTCAGTCCGTCAACAGACCTCCTCTATTCGATGGTGAAGATTACAACTATTGGAAGACTCGGATGGAGTTCTTCCTTCAAGGTCTCGATTTCTAGATTTGGTCAATTATCAAAAAAGGAGACCTGGTGGTACTCAACAACACAGAAAATTGGACAGATGATGACAATAAGAAAATATCCCTAAATAGCAAAGCTAAAAGTATACTGTGCTGTGCGCTGAGTAAGAAAGAATTCAACAGGATTTCAGCATGCAAGTCAGCTATGAAAATGTGGGAAAAGCTCAGAATCACATATGAAGGAACTGACAAGGTAAAGGAAACAAGAATAGACATCATAGTAGCTCAGTATGAAAGATTTCAAATGCAATCAGGAGAGTCCATCACCCAAATGTACAGCAGATTTACAGATATCACCAACGGTTTGGCTGGGCTTGGAAAAATTTATGAAATTGGAGACATGGTGAGAAAAATATTAAGATCTCTACCAACCTCATAGACTCCAAAGGTGACAGCCATAGAAGAAGCCAACGACCTTAGAAGAATGTCACTTGAAAAGGTCATTGGGTCCTTAATGGCTCATGAGATAAATATGGAAAGGCTGGGAGAATCCTCCAGCAAGAAGAAGCACAACAATGCTCTCAAGGCCACACAAGAAACAACTGATGCCGAATCAGAAGTGACAAAAGCAATGAGAGCAGTGAAGATGAAGAAGCGTTTCTCTCTAGAAGATTGCAACGTATACTAGCTAAAAAGAAGTACCAGTTAGGAAGAAGATATTTCAAGAAAGGAAAAGATTTTAAAAGATCTGAAGCCAAAGATGTTAAGAGACCAGAACTAATATGCTATGAGAGCAAGAAACCTGGACACATCAAAGCGAAGTGTCCAAAATTAAAGAAAACTGAGTTCAAGAAAAAGGACAACACAAAGAAACTCAGAAGGTACAAGAAGAAAGCCATGGCTACTACATGGAACAACGAAAGTGACTCAAACAGTGAGTCAAGCTCCAGTGAAGAAGAAGAAAAAAAGGCCAACCTGGCCTTCATGGCAAATGTTGATGATAAGGTAACCTCTGACTCATCATTTACTTCTTGCAATGAATTATATTCAGATATCTTAGAAGATGCTTTTAACGAATTATACAACAAATACAAAGATGTCTGTAAATTATTAAAAAAAACTAAGAAAAATTATACATGTCTCGAAATAACCAACTCAGATCTAAAATCTGAAACTGAACAGTTAGAAAAACAAAATTTCGGAATTAAAAAGAAGAAATGAACTATTATATGAAGATAAAAAGAATAAAAATTCAAAGATATCAAAATTAGAAAATCAGGAAACCACAACCAAACTTTAAAATGAAATCAACACACTAACAAAAGATAATGAATATCTAATGGCCACAGGTGAAAAATTTACAAATGGTAAATCCTCTTTAATATTAAAAGGAGTAAGAAGATCAAGTAAGAAAAAGTATGGCTTAGGATATACTCCACCAGAAAATGAGGAAACTGTAATTCATCCTAAAATTTATCCAACTCCAAAATTCGTAGCTGAACAAAATCCTGATTACAAAATAAATAAAAATAAAAATCATAAGCCAAATAGAATAATAAACAATATTCCTTGCTGCACACACTATAACAAATTAGGTCACACTAAAATAACATGCACAACCAAACACCTAAAATGGATTCCCAAAAGAAACTGTGAAGAAACTAACCAACCAGGACCCAAAAGAACTTGGGTACCTAAATCTCATTGATTTATTGCAGGGAAGCCTTAGAGCATCAAAGTGGTACCTTGATAGCGGGTGCTCAAGGCATATGACAGGTAACAAGAAATTGTTCTCTCATATCAAAAATGAAGAAGGGACAGTAACCTATGGCGATAATGGAAAAGGGTCAGTTATTGGTTGTGGATCTATTGGAAGTCAAGATAAAATCCTCATAGAAGATGTATTATGCATCAAGGGATTGAAGCACAATCTAATCAGTATTAGTCAACTGTGCGACAAGGGTCACCAGATCAAGTTTCAGGAATCTAAGTGTTTGATTATCAAGGATAGTGCAACTGTCTTCGAAGCCAGCAGGGAAAAGAACCCATATGTACTGCATCTAGAAGAACTGAAAGATCAAGATATTTGTCTAGAGGCGAGTAAAGATCAGAATGCTGAATTATGGCATAGAAGATTAGGCCATTGTAGCTTGGATGGAATAAGAAAACTTATCAAACATGATCTAGTAGAAGGTCTGCCGAAGATAAACACAAGACTTGACAATATTTGTGGACCTTGTGCAAAAGGGAAGCATGCAAAGTCCTCCTTCAAAACAAAGACAGTAGTCATTACCTCCAAACCACTAAAACTGCTACATATGGATCTATTTGGACCAATGAGAACTACTAGCATGGGAGGAAAGAACTTTGGACTTGTAATTGTTGATGATTTTTCAAGATTTACATGGGTATCATTTTTGGAGCATAAAGATGACACATTTGAAAGTTTTGTAAAGTTTAGTAGTTCAAAAGGATAAGAAGTTCAGCATCATTAGCATCCGCTCAGATCATGGAGGAGAATTCCAAAACGACAGATTTGCAGAATTCTGTAATGATCAAGGTATAGAGCACAATTTCTCAGCACCTCAAACACCACAACAAAATAGAGTAGCTGAGAGGAAGAATAGAACCTTGTTGGATATGGCTAGGACCATGCTATCTGAGTACAACCTTCCAAGGTACTTCTGGGCAGAAGCGATTAATACAACATGTTATATTATCAATAGAGACATGATCATGCCAATCCTGAAGAAAATTGCATATGAGTTGTACAAGGAAAGGACGCCCAAGATCAGTCATCTCAGAACGTTTGGATGCCCTTGCTTCATTCACATCAACGGTAGGAGACATAGGTAAGTTGGATCCTAAATCCGATGAAGGGATCTTTATGGGGTACACTTCTATACCCAAAGGCTATAGAGTTTTTAATAAAATAAGTTTATTGATTGAACAAACTATTCATATTATTTTTGATGAATCTATGTAACACCCCGGAAATTCGGTAATTAGAAAATTAGAAATAAATTAAAAACGATAAATTCAATATTTGTAAAATAGCAAAAATGCACGTGTCATTATCATACATACAAAAACCCATTAGAAAATTTCATAAAAACTATAGTTCAACTCTAAATAAAACTCCCTAATGACCCAGGGAGAAATTCGTGCAAAGCAAAATCGGATGGTCCAAGTTTAAGGCGTTTTGCGACTGAGTATCGTAATCAAGGAATAAGTCGGGAAATCATTATCACACATACTTAGAGGAGCCAGAAAATTAAATAAAAATCATAGATGGACTTCAAATAATATCCTCTAATGATCCATCAAGAAATTTGGGTCAATAAAAGTCATTTGGGATATATTTAAGAGTTAGTGTGACTTATTATCGTAATTAGGAAATAAGTTGGACAACCCATTATCAGGTGTATAAAATGGGATCATAAACTAAATGAGAAATTTATGGTGGACTCCAAACAATATGTGGGGATAGTCCATAAAAGAAATCGGATCAATGGACAACTTATGACCCATGAACAAATTCAAGTATGAAAATAGTAAATAAATAACTTCCGTATTATCGGAATGATAGAACTTACGTACCACTATCGTACGTGAGAAAATACAACAGAAAATTCTGTAAAAATTATAAATCAACCCCAAATATTATCCTTAAATGTTCCACAAATATTATCCTTAAATTTTCCACGAAGAAATTCGTGCAACAGAAAATCTGATTGGCATAATGTACGTCACACGTGACTAATTACCCGAATTTGGAAACTAAGTCAGAAAATTGTTAACGCGAAAAAATAACCCAACCATAAATTAAATAAACATGTTGGAGAGAGTTCCAACATCATTTATTAATAACCCATTAACATGATTGGGCCAATGGAGCACATTTGGCCCAAGGATAAAAATTAGGACAAGAAAATACCCTGAAATTCGTGTATGTAATTATGCAATAATTAGGGAGGGCAATTTAGGGTTAAAATTAGGGTAATTAGTCATGCAAGGTAAGCCAAAACTGGACCCAATCCTAAGAGGTGGTTTCCTAAACCTTTGCTACCTCCTTTGGGTGAGAGAATCCCAAATTTTGGAAGGTGCCATGCTAAACCTACAGCCCCTTTCCTAGTCCCATTAGGACATGTAAATACACCCTAAATCTATAAGAACTCGTCACTAAACTCTTGGGGAAGGTTTGGCAACGAGTTGGGGTCGTTTGGAGGTGGGCTAGGGCTTCAAAGGAGGAGGAGAAAGGCTGAGAACCAGAGCTTTAACCCCTTCATCCTCTGCTGCATCCAGAACAACGACATCTCTTAGATCTTCACAGAGGTAGGTGTTCTCAAGACAAGATTAAAGAAAACCAATACCATCTTGTAGAGCTTCGAGTCTAGGTTCATTTGCACTTGATTTGCCTAATTTTCATGGAGTATACGTTGAGTTCTAGTCGTTTTCCCTAAGTCGTGCACAGTTAGCACTTTTTATGTTCTTCTTATTATACACGTGATTTGATACATAATTAGACAAAACCCCCATCATGAACGTTATGCTACTAGTAGTCCTTGTCATGTTTTGTGTTGAACCCTTTGTCTAAAAGTGATTGGTTAGAGAGTTATAAGCATGGTAAGAGAGCTACTGCATGATCTTGTGTTATCGGGTTGCACTTGACCTTTACATTCTTCATGTTTTTCATGAGAATCTAGACCGAATTAGGTCAAACCACCAACATCCATGTTCTTCGAATAGTTGTCCTGGTCATATTTCATGTGAAACATTTTGTCTAAATATCATTAGATAGAGAGATATAAGCATGGCAAGAGGAGCAGTTGGTTTTCCTGCGTTTTCGGGTTAAGCTAGGAATCGCGTCATGTCCAGGCGACGCGATTCCAGTGCTTGGTATCGCATCGGCCTAGTCCGACACGATCCAGTAAAAGGCATCCACGAGGTGCGACACAATTCTCGCGCTGACTGGTCAACGGCCGCATGAGACTTCGCGCTGCATGGGAGTCTGTGCCCGATCTGAACCGCGGTGGGATCCCCGGACGCGTATCATGTCGTTTTCCCACTCATCGATTTATTTAATGAATTTCCTTTAAAGCGTCGCTATACCCCGACGCGATTCAGTCTGAAAGGCGGCCTACAAGGTCGACGCGATTCACTTTTCTGCATGGTTTGGCCTGTTTACCTGTACATCGTGTTTGGAAAAACGTCCACTGTGTTGGACGCCATTCATAGGCCGACCCGAGACTGTTCTTTTCGGCTAGTCAGTCAGTATGTTTCGTTTCTTGGTCTATCAGCATGTGCATGACTTTATATAGTATGCATGGACCTAAAAGCAATCAACCCATTGAAAAACGGTAATGATATGAATATGATTCTAATGTGTAATTGTGATTGACCTTATGTTCATTTGATTAATTATCTTGTGATCTTACTTAATGTCAATTTGATATGATAAGAATTTGATATGAATATGTGGATGAATACATGTTAGCATGGACATGTTAGTTAAGTTTCCATCATGATTTGCATGTGAGTTTTTCCTTAGTTATATGCTTTCCGATGTTTCAATTATTTGTTCATATTGCATACATGATAGGAATGATTCGTGACTCGTCACTTACACCTTTGCACGAATAGGCACACCCTTCTTGGGGAATTGAGAGCTCTCTGCCGGTCATTCTGAATCGGCAAGACTAGCGATCTTTTCCTTAAGACCACCGTAAGTCTCCGCTCTCTATGGATTCCCATATAGAATCCGAGCTGGTTGTACCATGAAGTACCCTAGAGATAGAGAGCACATGTTCCGCGTACGATCTGTCATTAGTCATCCTCATGTCAAGACATTAATGAATTATGAAATATAAGATACGTCGATATACTGCCCATTTGATCTCTTGAGCTTTTGTCATACCTTGACTCTGTGATTGATCATGTCTCTATTACTGTGAGCTTGTCATTGAAACTCCGTGGCCATAATATGAATATGTTTGTTCGGCACAATATGGGACTTCGGTCCATTTGACCAATGCCTGTGCAATAGGGGCCCTGTCTGGTCCTGTGGAGGAGCACCCCAACGTACTTATTAACCGCGGGAGTATGGACTTTTGGTGCTTGACATAGCACAACGAATACGCAAGATTTGTGAGAATGTGCCTTCGTTCGATATGATACGTCTGTTGATATGAATACATGATATCTATATGGCCAATCTCTTTTGATATGATTCTACTCTTGAAATATCTGTCCATTGTATATGCAGCTCGATATTTGATATGACATCCGTTCTGTTCCGCTATTTAACTTGTTAGAAAAGCATGCATTCGCATTATCATGTTCATGTGCATATCTGCCTATTTAAAATGTTAATCATGTATATTAGTGCCCGCACAATATTGAGATGTAAATCCTACTGAGCTAGTTCGCTCACCCTATCATCCTATCCTTTTTAGGTAGTGATGAGGAACCAGTGGAGTCCGATGGGGTAGGGCAAGAGTGATGAGCACCCGACATTGAGGAGATGAAAGTAGTAGGAATAGATATTTAAGTAGTTTATATATCCGTGAAACATTTTTGTTCGAATAAGGGACCCTTTAGTTGGTTCTTCTTATGTAAGGTTGTAACTAGTTGAATGAAATGGAATAAAGTGTACTTTTGGTGACCATATTATAGTCTCAAATGTGTTCTTATGTTCAATTGTGACTCTGCGCTATTCAACTGTGATACGTCTATTTGTATCGTTCACGCACCTCGGTATTTATTCTGCTGCTAAATATGGGGGCGTGACAGTTGATATCAGAGCCTGAACTTTTAAGGTCCAAGGAATAGGAACATAAAATGAAACTAGATCACACGAGTCAAAATCCGTCATACCTACTGTGAGCATGGGGTAGAGCTATGGGGATAGGAGTCACATATGTTATATCTAGATGTCTAACTTTTATTATTATCTTGAAGATACTTAATACCTCAATGGCTGCTAAACGAGCCCGGGCTAGAAACATGCAACAAACCTTGCAAAACTTGACTCAGGCAATAATGCAAGCCACCTAGGGTGGAGGTAACCGCGGAGCCGGTGATCTCCATCAAAATTTCTGAAGTATAGATCCACCTAGATTTGAAGGAAGCACAGACCCGGATGTTGCTGAACATTAGGTCAAAGAAATTGAAAGGATCTTTAGGGTCATGCAATGCGCAGACCAAAACAAAGTGCTGCTGGCGACTTTCCAATTGGAAAAGGATGCCAGGGCATGGTGGGAGTCGGTGGAGCAACACTGAATGGTCAGCAACTGACATGGGCTCAGTTCATTGAACGCTTCAACACCAAATACTTCTCTGAGAGGGTTCAGGAATGGAAAGCAGCCGAATTTGCGGCTTTGAAGCAAAGAGGACTTACTGTGGCCGAATATGAGGCCCAATTCTCTCATCTGTCCCGATATGCCATTCATTTGATTGGGACAAAAAGAATGAAGGCAAAACACTTTCTGAATGGCTTGAGGCCCCAGTATATCACCCAACTGGCGCCAATGGACATTCAAACCTATGCGGACATGATAAAGAAGGCTCAATTACTGGAAGATGCCATGGAGACCACTGATAGGATCAAGGGGAAGGCTATGAAGAGAGAACAAGTTTCTGCTACCGGAAATTATCAACTGACCATTGGGAGGAAAAGGCCCAGTGGTGGTTCTATTGAACAAGCCGATAAGAAGCCAAAGGAATTAGGCAAGCAGTTGGTAGTGGCAAATGGGGAAAGATGCAAGCATTGCGATAAAGCTAGTCACCAATTCGAACAATGCTGGAGAGCGCAGGGGAGATGTCTGCGTTGTGGGAGTAATGACCACAGGATTTCTGATTGCCCAATGCTAAAGGAACAAGCCCCTCAGGACAAGCGTCTGAATGGACAAAGGAGGCAAGGCCGCTTACAAGCTATTCAGGAGCCTGAAGCTGCAGAAGAAGGAGGTATGATGGAATATGTCACTTTTGTTGAACCTCTAGATTAGTTTTATGATAATTGTCTTGCTGGTACATCAGTCGTATGTAGGAGAGATGATTGGAGGTCAGACCAACCGTGGCTCCCAAGGATAGCTAAATGAATAGATAGAACTCTACCCACTACATGTGTGGTGTTTGTAGGTTATACGGTGATCCAAGTAAACCAAATCAGGAAGCCCAATTTCCTGGTTCACTTGACTACACATATGAATTTTGGGACCAAATTCTTTTAAGTGGGGGAGGATGTAACACCCAGGAAATTCGGTAATTAGAAAAATAGAAATAAATTGAAAACGATAAATTCAATATTAGTAAAATAGCAAAAATGCACGTGTCATTATCATACATACAAAAACCCATTAGAAAATTTCATAAAAACCATACTTCAACTCTAAATAATACTCCCTAATGACCCACGGAGAAATTCATGCAAAGGAAAATCGGATGGTCTAAGTTTAAGGCGTTTTGCGACTGAGTATCGTAATCAGGGAATAAGTCGGGAAATCATTATCACACATACATAGAGGAGCCAAAAAATTAAATAAAAATCATAGATGGACTTCAAATAATATCCTCTAATGATCCATCAATATATTTGGGTCAATAAAAGTCATTTGGGATATATTTAAGAATTAGTGTGACTTATTATCGTAATTAGGAAATAAGTTAGACAACCCATTATCAGGTGTATAAAATGAGATCATAAACTAAATGAGAAATTTATGGTGGACTCCAAACAATATGTGGGGATAGTCCATAAAAGAAATCGGATCAATGGGCAACTTATGACCCATGAACAAATTCAAGTATGAAAATAGTAAATAAATAACTTCCGTATTATCGGAATGATAGAACTTACGTACCACTATCATGCATGAGAAAACACATCAGAAAATTCTGTAAAAATTATAAATCAATCCCAAATATTATCCTTAAGTGTTCCACGAAGAAATTCGTGCAACGGGAAATCTGATTGGCATAATGTACGTCACACGTGACTAATTACCCGAATTTGGAAACTAAGTCGGAAAATTGTTAATGCGGAACAATAACCCGACCATAAATTAAATAAACATGTTGGAGAGATTTCCAACATCATGTATTAATAACCCATTAACAAGATTGGGCCAATGGAGCACATTTGGCCCAAGGATAAAAATTGGGACAAGAAAATACCCTGAAATTCGTGTATGTAATTATGCAATAATGAGGGAGAGCAATTTAGGGTTAAAATTAGGGTAATTAGTCATGCAAGGTAAGCCAAAACCGGACCCAACCCTAAGAGGTGGTTTTCTAAACCTTTGCTACCTCCTTTGGGTGAGAGAATCCCAAATTTTGGAAGGTGCCATGCTAAACCCGTAGCCCCTTTCCTAGTCCCATTAGGACATGTAAATACACCCTAAATCTATCAGAACTCGTCACTAAACTCTTGGGGAAGGTTTGGCAATGAGTTGGGGTCGTTTGGAGGTGGGCTAGGGCTTCAAAGGAGGAGGAGAAAGGCTGGGAACCGGAGCTTCATCCCCTTCATCCTCTGCTGCATCCATAACGATGACATCTCTTCGATCTTCACAACGATAGGTGTTCTCGGGCCAAGATTAAAGAAAACCAATACCAACTTGTAGAGCTTCGAGTCTAGGTTCATTTGCACTTGATTTGCCTAATTTTTATGGAGTATACGTCAAGTTCTAGTCGTTTTCCCTAAATTATGCACAGTTAGGGATTTTTACATTCTTCTTATTATGCATGTGATTTGAGACTGAATTAGACAAAACCTCTGTCATGAAAGTTATGCTACTATAGTCCTCGTCATGTTTTGTGTTGAACACTTTGTCTAACAGTCATTGGTTAGAGAGTTATAAGCATGGTAAGAGAGCCGCTGCATAAACTTATGTTTTTGGGTTGCACTTGACCTTTACATTCTTCATGTTTTTCATGAGAATCGAGACCGAATTAGGTCAAACTCCCAACATAAAAGTTCTTCTACTAATTGTCTTGGTCATCTTTCATGTTAAATATTTTGTCTAAATATCATTAGATAGAGAGATATAAGCATGCCAAGAGGAGTAGTTGGTTTTCCTGCGTTTTTGGGTTAAGCTAGGAATTGCGCCTGGTCCAGGCGACACGATTCCAACGCCTGGTATCACGTCGGCCTGGTCCGACGCGATCCAGTTAAACGCATCCATGAGGTGCGATGTGATTCTCGCGCTGACCGGTCAACGACCGCGTGAGATTTCGCGCCACGTGGGAGTCTGTGCCCAGTCTGAACCGCGATGAGATCCCTGGACGCGTTTCATGCCTTATCGTTTTCCCACTCTTCGATTTATTTAATGAATTTCCTTTAACGCGTCGCTATACCCCGATGTGATTCAGTCTGAAAGGCGGCCTACAAGGCCGACGCGATTCACTTTTCTGCATGGTTTGGCCTGTTTACCTGTACATCGTGTTTGGAAAAACGTCCACTGTGTTGGACGCCATTCATAGGCTGACCCAAGACTGTTCTATTCTGCTAGTCAGTCAGTATGTTTTGTTTCTTGGTCTATCATCATGTGTATGATGTTATATAGTATGCCTGGACCTAAAAGCAATCAACCCATTGAAAAACGGTAATGATATGAATATGATTCTAATGTGTAATTGTGATTGACCTTATGTTCAGTTGATTAATTATCTTGTGATCTTACTTAATGTCAATTTGATATGATAAGAATTTGATATGAATATGTGGATGAATACATGTTAGCATGGATGTGTTAGTTAAGTTTCCATCATGATTTGCATGTGAGTTTTTCCTTAGTTTTATGCTTTCCGATGTTTCAATTATTTGTTCATATTGCATACATGATAGGAACGATTCATGACTCGTCACTTACACCTTTGCACGAATAGGCACACCCTTCTTGGGGAATAGAGAGCTCTATGCCGGTCATTCTGAATCGGCAAGACTACTGATCTTTTCCTTAAGACCTCCGTAAGTCTCCGCTCTCTATGGATTCCCACATAGAGACCGAGCTGGTTGTACCATGAAGTACCCTGGAGATAGAGAGCACATGTTCCACGTATGATCTGTCATTAGTCATCCTCATGTCAAGACATTAATGAATTATGAAACATAAGATACGTCGATATACTGCCCATTTGATCTCTTGAGCTTTTGTCATACCTTGACTCTATGATTGATCATGTCTCTATTACTGTGAGCTTGTCATTAAAACTCCGTGGCCATAATATGAATATGTTTGTTCGGCACAATATGGGACTTCAGTCCATTTGACCAATGCATGTGCAATAGGGGCCCTATCTGGTCCTGGGGAGGAGCGCCCCAACGTACTTATTAACCGCGGGAGTATGGACTTTTGGTGCTTGGCATAGCACAATGAATACGCAAGATTTGTGAGAATGTGCCTTCGTTTGATATGATATGTTTGATATGATACGTCTGTTGATATGAATACATGATATTTGTATGGCCAATCTCTTTTGATATGATTCTACTCTTGAAATATTTGTCCATTGTATATGCAACTCGATATTTGATATGACATCCGTTCTGTTCCGCTATTTAACTTGTTAGAAAAGCATGCATTAGCATTATCATGTTCATGTGCATATCTGCCTATTTAAAATGTTAATCATAGTGCCCGCACAATATGGAGATGTAAATCCTACTGAGCTAGTTCGCTCACCCTATCATCCTGTCCTTTTCAGGTAGTGATGAGGAACCAGTGGAGTCCGAT